>VWPU01008439.1:0-11732 GCA_013398955.1 Callaeas wilsoni
TGCTCGCCCTCGCCCTGCGAGTCTACGCGCTGGACACCGAGACGCCCGCCGGTAGGAACGGAGCGCGGTGTGTGCGCGCCGGGGAGAGGGGTCCTGCTCGCTCGGTCCGGCTCCGGGGCTCCACCGCCCCCCGCGCGCGGAGGGTCCCGCCCGTCCCGCCGCCACCTGTTCCTACCGGAGGGTCCCCGAACCGCTTCGGGATCCCCGCCCTCCGTGAAACCACCGGGATCCTGGCGCCCCCCGGGCACCGGCACGGGGACTCCTCTCGCTCGAGCTCCCCCCGCCGCCGCCGGGGGAAGTTTTCCCTGCCGGGCTGAGGCGGCCGGGGGGTCTCGGCGGCGCCCCCCACTCCGAGGATGCTCCGCCGACCGCGGCCCCACGGCTCCCGCTCGCTCCCGGAACCGGGGCCGCCGTCCGACCCCCACCTCCCTCCGTACCCCGGGAGGGAAAACTTCCCCCGGTGGCGGCGAGGGGAGCTCGGGCGAGAGGAGCCCCCGTGCCGGTGCCCGGGGGACGCCGAGATCCCGGCTGGTTTCGCTGGGGGCCCCGAGGGGAAGCTGGGGACCCTCCAGTAGGAACAGGTGGCGGCCGCGGCGGCTCCGGTCGCAACCTCCCGGCTCATTTTTGTGCCGCGGGGGTACCGGGAGAGTTGTACCGAAATATGATCGCTCTATTAATTTGATTTGATTAATTTACATATTTTTAATTTTTCCCTCCTCCCCCTTCGCACCCCGGTGCTGAGCCCTTCGCCCCCCGAGGCCCCCCAGGCAGGGGCTAGGGAAGGGCTGATGCGGGGTGCGGGGTGACGACTTGCTCTCGATCCCTTCGGGAAGCTGGAACGGGGCTGGATGCTGCGGAGAGTGAGAATTTGGGGCTCCTGAGGTGCTACCGGGGGCCGCGAGGGCTTTTTGGGGGAAACGGAGCCACGGGGGAAGGGGGAGCTGATGCCTCACTCCAATGGGTCCCTGGTGCTGGTACCCCCAGCTCCTGGGTGATGCTGATCACATTAAAGTGTATTTTTGCCTAGTTCTTTGGTTTTTTACCTTTAAATCGAAGCTGCTTACCTGCACGCAGTCCCTATGGTGGTGCATTGATTTTGTTTTTTTGGGTAGTGGCATTTCTCCAAAGATTATAAATAGTGACACCCATCAGCAGAAAACAAGCGGCGGCTGACCCGTGCGGTGGGGGATGGATGGAGGGTTGGACAGACGGTGGATAGGGGGATGTGAAGCCGCTGAGGCTCCCTCGGCTCATGCAGGGTGGGGGAAATGGGGAAGGAATGGGTTTGTATTTTGGGGGGGGAGTTGCGTGCTGGGGGGAGCTGCTGCTCTGAGCCTCGGGGCTGAGCGGGGTGGCGATGGGGAAACTGAGGCACGGAGCTGCTGGGGGGTTCAGTGCTCCGCTGGAGTAAGGGGCTTCTGCCCGCCGGTGTCAGAGGGGGATTTGGGGTTTGCTGCTCCCCAGCCCTGGTGTGTGATGCTCTGGTGGCTCTCAGGGTAGAGCTGCCGCAGCCTGTGAGGGGCTGGAGGGCCAGTGGTGGAGAGGCACTGGGGACTGGGGGGGCTTTGTGGGGAGGGTCTCCTCCTAAGCAAACCCTTTTCCCTCGGTGGGTTCCCTTCCCTGCAGGACGGCGTCGGCGAAGGGCAGGATCGAGCCTGCTCCTGGTGTAAATCAGGAGTGTGTTTGCTCCATTTCCCCGGCAGATGCAGAGCAGGCTCAGCTCCGCAGTAGAGCCGAAGGGACTGGATCCAGCTGGAGGTGAGGGGTCTGCTTCCAGCCCCCCCGCTCCACTGCAGGCTGCTTTTTACCTGGATCTGCTGTTTGCTCCCGCTGATGTGGCTTGGCCGGCTGTGGGGAGGTTGCCCGGCTCTTCCCTGGGGCTGCACAGCGGGCAGGGCTGGGAAAAAAAATTTAAGCCATTTGCACGTGCTCTGGGTCCCTGGGGAGGACTAGCTGCTTGTCTCGGTGGATATCTTCAGAAGAGGGGGGTTTTTTAGCTGTGCCTTTGGAAAGAAGGGGTGCAGTGTGATCCCTTCTACAGCTGGGGAAACTGAGGCACAGGGAGGAAGTGGGGTGCTCTGGTCACAGCTCCCCACGGCCTTGGGGTGTTCTTTGCTCCTTCCTGCAGCCTTCAAACTTTTCGTAGTTCGTGAAGGTTTTGCAGTGACTGAGCTTTCATTGCCGGCCCGTTGTGCTTGTCACGGAGGGGACCAGGGTGGTGTTGGGAGGCACGGGCTGACCCCCAGCCTCAGCGGTCCGGGGGCTCGCGTGGTGTCAGCAGGCTGCGACGGGGACCTGTGCCTGGCACCAGCGGCCTTTGCCAGCCCCATCTGTCCTCCCTCGGCTCCTTGCAGCAGGACACGGAGCCTTTCCCTGCTGGAAGCCTGTGGCCAGGAGCAGGCTGGCTCGCAGGGCTCCGCGCTGGGCCCCGGGCAGGAGGTTGTGCAGGCTCAGCTATTTCCCTCCGCTTTTTGCCTTCCCTGCCAGGAAAGGTGGCTGTGGCACTTGGGGACGTGGTGGCCTTGGCAGTGCTGGGGGGGCATGGTTGGACTCGGTGATGTTTCCCAACCCAAATGATTCCATGGTAGAGCGCACCTCTGCTTCTCTGTGTTGCACCCCAAGAATTCAGCAATGAGCTGCTCTCAGGGGTCCCAGCCCGTGTCCCCCGTGCTCCCGGGCTGTTTTCCGGCAGTGGGGACACACAGTCGTGGTGCTGCGTGGCACTCCTGCCGGAATTATGCGGAAGCTGTTTGCGCTTGGCTCCGGCGTCGTTAGCAGCAGTTAAGCAAAAAAAAAATATTTGGGCTTGCAGCTTCCACTTGGGAGGTTGGGATTGCCAGGGAGCACTGGACTGGGGTTGGTGGCGTCTCCGCTGGCACTCAGACTGCTTTGGGGGGCTGGGGGACGTGGCTGCTGGCTGTGGTGACCAGCCACGGGGGCCAGGCAGGGGGGACGGGCCCCTCAAGCGTCCCTGTCCCCGCGGGACAGCGCTGGCAGGCGGTGGCACGGCTGACCCTACTGAGAACGCGGCGGTGCTGTCTCGGTCGAGTGAATGGGAACAGCCGAGCAGACGCCGTTCCCGGGGCTGGGATTGGGGTCGGGAGCGGGGCAGACCCCGCCCGATAACGGTCACGGGGGCTCGGGAGGTGCTGGGAGAAGGGGTGAGCAGGGGGTGCTCGGGGGAGGCGGTCAGGAGCAGGGGTGTCTCCAGCTGCTGCTGGGGGACAGGGTCAGTGTTTCATGCCCTCCCGGTGCTCAGGTGCGTGATGCTGCTCTTCCAGCGCTTTTCCCGGTGTTTATTTCCCTCCACCTGGCTGTCCATGGGCTCTCCCATGCCAAGGCATTTTTATTCTCTCCACCTCGCCTTCACCAAGCGCATAAAATGTGCGAGAACATTTTCCTTGTCAGCTTGTTTCAGGCTTCGTTTTTTTTTTCTCTTCCTCTTGCCGCTTCTGCCGTGCCAGAGAAGAAGCTCTTTCTCTTGTTTGCTCCTATGTTTTTAATGACCTGGGAGTGCCATGCCCTTTCCCAGAGTGCCCAGACAGTGCAAACACCCTTGAGGCTTCTGCGTCCGGATGCTCCGGAAAATCCTGTTGACATGCCCAAGTTGTGCCCAGGGCAGAGGTTTCTGGCTCTCAAGCCCTTGGCTCTCTAGTGTGTGCAGAGGGACACTGGTTTGTGGTGGATTTTCACTATCCATGAGGGAGAAGCAGAATTTAGGGAGGCTCTGAGTGATGCTGATGCTCCTGGATGGACCTGTCCCTCTGGCTCTATATCTGCAGCTCCATGGTGGAGCCTGGCAATGCCTGTTTTTTTCTCCTCCATCAAGACTTGCAGTTGCATTTGTTTCATTTTTACCCTTTTCTTCTTGTTCCAAAACTCCTGTTTCATATATTTCCTCTGGGTGCCTGGACCTGCCCTGGCCCTGGGAGCAGGGATGCTGGTGAGTCACCTCCTGGCCCACAATGCACATTTTTCCCTTTGTTATCCAAACTAAGACAAACCAGCCCTATTCCAGCTTCCCTGGGAGCTTTCCCAGAATAAAGCCTGTCAGGATCAGGGCCCTGGGGGAGGAGGGACACCCCCTGGAAGACCAAGGCAGGTGCTTGTTAGTGGCTTTAACCCCTGTCCTGGCTGTGACAACTTCCTTGCTGCCTGTTGATGTAGGTTTTTCCCTTGACTGCACCTGGGATGGAGCTTTTCCATCACTTCATCACCCAGTCCTTGCTCTGCAGAGGGGCTGGGAGCTCTGAGCACCCCAAAACGCCTCATAACAATCCTCTCCTGGATGCAGTGCCTCTCCAGGGATTTGCTGCTTTGCTTTGGGCAGTCGTTCAAGGGTTAAGCACGAGGGGCTGGAGACAGAGGAAGGCAAATCCCTGTTGCATCCCTGGGAGCTGGGAGGTATCACAGGCTCTGGAGAGCCTTATCGACAGGACTCTGCCATCTGCCTGCTTAAACCTCCATAAATAAGCTTTTTAATAATCTATTATTAACATACACTATAATTGTCTTATTAGACATGTCTGGGAACCTTTAGTTACTGCGTGATTAAATGTCAAGATTCCCAAACCTCTTCTCCCCCATGGCAGCTCGGGATTTGCTTTGCAGCTTTCCTTGGATCCCGGTCTCGCATTCCAGCCTGGAGACCCCTCCTTGTACTTGGTGAAACTGAGGCTGTCCCCTCTGGATGAGAAGGTTTCCGAACAATTAATCCCCTGGAGCTAACTGCCTCCTTGTTGGCAGCCTCAAAATAAATGAGTCCTGGAGATGGAGCTTTTCCTTTCCGCTGCAGGTGGCCTGGCAGGAGCTGCTGCTGCTTTTGCCTGTGCTGGGATGGATGTGGGTGGGTAATGGGGTGGGGAGGGGGGTGCCAGCCTGCGGCTGCCTGGCTGGAAAGGTCCTGGGGACGCAGGATCTGCTCCTCCCCACCGGGTGAAGGGCGTCTCTGGGGAGTGGCTGTGGAGCTGGCAGGTGCCAGAGGGACTTTCCTGGGTGTTCCTGAGCTGTTTGCTTTGCTGGCCCTGGGAGTGGCAGATTCTGCACCCTCTGCCTGGATCAAAAGCCAAAGTCCAGCTCTTCCAGCTGCTGGAAGGCAAACGCAGAAGAGCCCTCGCCTGTGGAGCAGCCCTGTCCCCATCACTGCTGCCAGCACTGGGGGCTCACACATCAGCTGCCCTTGGGGGCTATTATTTTATGTATTTTTTTTAAAATTGGGAGTGTTGTTCCTGCTTGCTGAGTGGTTGTTGGCTGCAGCTCATTCCCGGCTGCTTCTGCCAGACCCCAAAACTGAGTGCTCACTGCAGCAGCAGGACAGCAGAACTCCCCCTTGCCCTGCTCCCCACGTGCTGTGGGGTACAGAGGGGTGCAGAGGCTGTTCCTGTGGGTGCCTACCTGCTGGGATGCTCCTTGCTCCAGAGAGGAGGCTGGGCTGCAGTGGGAGTGCCGAGAATGTGATGCTCCTGCAGTTTGGGGCTCAGTGGGGTCTCAGTGTGTGACTCTGACTGTGTGTGACAGATTCACAGCTGGAAGGAGCCTCCTGATTTGCTTTGGCCATAAATTTGTTGTTTCCTGATCTTTCTGCCTCCCAGAGTGCTCCAGATGTGGAGGAACAGGAGCTGGGCACAGCAGGGTGCTTAGCTCCCCTTTGGCACGCCGCTGACCCCAGTGTCCTGCAGCAGGAATGGTGGCCCCGGCTCGGGGCGTGGGAGGCTCTGGGCAGCCCCGCTGCTGAAAGGGGGGGCAGGGAGGTGCCTGCCTTGCCCCCTGTTGCCTGGGGACCCCACTGCCCACCCAGGGTTGGCCTTGACTGGAAGCTGAGAAAGCCCCCATTCCAGACAGGGATGCAGTGGGAGCTGAGTGTTGCACTGCAGCTGGGGGGTGGGAGCATGTTGCAGCTGGAGCAACCTCCTGAATATTTTTGTCATACACAATTTTTTGATGCCTTTTTTTTAAATTGGGCTTGAAAAATACTGGCAAATCACCCGTGACAGGGTGGCTGTGCTGGCACAGCCCCCCTCCAGATTCCTGCAGCCTTCCTGGGCTGCCAGAAGGTCCATCCTTCCCCATTCCAGGGCTGTGCTAGTGCTGGGGAGCCCTAAATTAACCAATAACTGCTTTGGCTCCCTGGACCCTCCATGTGGATCCAACCTTTCCTGACATTGTTAAGTTAATGAGGATTGTGGCTGGGATGAGGGGGCAGGAGATGCTCTGAGGATGAGGAACTGAGGGACTGAGAGACGGGGACATCAGTGACCTGATGAGTCTTAACGAGGCCGCTGTCCCCACGGCCCTTCTCAGCAGACAAGCCCTGTGACTCCTGGGTGTTTGAGCAGTGTGCTGCTTTGTGCTGGAGGCCTTCAGCCTCATTAGCCCAGTTAGCCGAGCCAAGGAGCACGTGTGCCTCCGGTCCAGAAACCGGACCCTCAGCTGCTGGACACGCCGGCTGGGGCAGGGTGTCCTCCAGAGCAGGATGTCACCAGAGGCAAGTGGTGGCCAGTCTAGAAGAGGAGATGAATCACTTGCTGTGGCCCAGCTGCTCCCCCAGAGCAGGGGCTTGGCTTTGGGGTGCTGCCGGAGGGGTCTTCCTGCTGTGTTCTGACAGGAGGTGTGGGAATGGCTTTTCTCTGGAGGCGATGGAACATTGCGGCCACTCGCTTACGGAGGTGAGAGTGGGTGGAGGGATGGACTACAGCAAACTGCAGTCCCTTGCTTGGATGGATTTGAAGGTGTCTGTGGAGCTGCTGTGGTTTTGGGGGTGCTCTGTAGGGCTCCTTGGGGTGCGCCCCCCTCTCTGTCCGGTGCTGTGTGACCCTGGAGCTTTGGGTTCCTCCAAAAAGCTGTGATGGTGGAGGGTTCAACAGCAGCAGTTCTCAAGGCTGGCCAGGAAGTCCAGGCAGATCCACCCAAGGATGGTGTCCCCTCCAAAGTCCTTCCCTGCCGCTGGCAGCCCGCCTGTGGGGATGAGGACCTGTCACAGCCCCACACACCCTCAGGTGTGAGGTCCTCATCCCCTGCCAGCACACCTTGCCTGTTAGCAGAGGTGTACTGACACCCTGAGTAATTAGCTGCATAAATGTGCTTTCCTTAATTACCAGGTGCTTCAACGTGGTTAATTGAATTAGCACACCTGGGTGATCTGGGCACCCCTGGCCCCTCAGAGTCCTCACTGGGACATCTGATTCTGTTGTTTTGGTGGCAGTGGGGCACCTGCCTCTGCACCCTGTGGAAGTGGGTGCTGGAGCTTTCCAGTGTTTTTCTGAGGAAGGAGCAGCTCGGGAGTGACTTTGGAAGCCCCCCAATGCCAGGGCAGGCTCTGAACTCTCCCCGTGGTGCAGGTTCAGCCACTGCCCTTCTGGGGCTCTTTCCAAGGACTCTCTTATTTCAGTTATTATTTCTGCTTATTTTTACTGTATTTTCATCTGTCTGCTAAGTGATAATATCCCATTGATTTTCTGCAGCCAGAAACCAGCCTGCTTTCCCTGGATTATAACAATATTAAACTAAAGTAGTGCATCTTCGTGTTGGGCTATTTCTCTTTATATCAGCTGAACTTTTTATTTAGTCTCTCACCCAGGTTCCTGTCTAGGGAGCTGCTGGCTCTGAATGACATTTCTCCGTGTGAGGGGCTGTCTCCTGCCTTTCTTCCCACGGAATGGTGGCTGCAGCTGGTCAGGGATGGCAGTGGGGATCTGTCTGGGGCAGGGTGTGTGCGGGGAGGAGGTGGAAGGTGCTGGACGTTGGGGTGTCAAGGTTCTCCCGTGGGGTTGCAGGGTGTTGTGTGCGCTTCTGTCACTGCAGGGACTCTTCAGTTACCCCTGCATACTTAGTGTAATGCCATAGTTTTTGCTGGCGTGGGTTGAGGGTGTTGCAGGTCAGGATGGATGCGTGCCCAAGCCAGCGCTGACTTGGGTGGCTGAGCCAAATTCATGGACTGGTAAAAACAATTTTTTTGGGCTTGATTTGCCATTTCCCTACCTTTGCCTGGCTGAAGGGTGCCCGGCATGGTCCGGTGTGTTCCCCAGAGCTGTGACAGACCCACTGGACACAGGGCTCCTTTTAATTGCTCCCACGAGGGCCCCTGGCTTTAACCTGCCCACAAATCCGGTTCCCCCATTCCACAGCAGAGGCTCAGCCGAGCCCTGGCACCGGTGATGGCTGTGCCCACGTCACACGTTGTCACCTTCCAGCCCCGCGTCAGTCAGCCCACACTGCTGTTCCTGGCTCTGCTGGTGGCACGGAAGGAGGAGGAGGACGGCGACCTGGATTTTGCATGGCACTGAGCCTTGTTCCTCTTGTTCCCACCTTTTTCCTGCCTGGGGGGGCTGGGATGCTGGGCACGGTGGGGATGCTGCAGCCCTGTCACTGGATGGGGGCCAAGGGCTCTCCGGCTCCGTTCTCTGCCCTGTAAGGCCATAAATGTCCCTTGGAGCTGCCTCCCGAGGCCCTCCCAGCGCTGGCACATGCTCCATCCTGAGAGGATGAGCTTCCTGGCACCGCACTCCCGCATCCATCACTGCAGAGATGTGGAACCTGCTGTGGGAGGAGAGACTGAGGGTTTTCTCCTCGGTTTATCCCCTGCAGAAAGGGGTTGGTTTGGAAGACTTCGACTTTCCCATGATTTTTGCAGCTGAAGCTGGTGTTGGAGTCCCCCAGGGCTTTGGTGGCAGCTGCTTTTCCTGCCTGAATTTGTGCCAAAGGAGCATCTCTGTGTCCTTAGGTGTCCCCTGAAAGCAGTGTGTGCCCCTCGGAGCTCATGGTCCTGGTCTCTCTGGGTCCCTGGGCATGTGGGGTTGATGGTCCTCAGCAGGGACCTGAAGGTAATAAAGGAGCCAGGGAGAGAAATGAGCTTTCCTTCCCCTTGCCTTTTCCAGTTTATTTTAATTTGTTCACATTTTTTTTCCCCAAGGTGTCACACAGCTCTGCAGCCCGTGAGCTGTAATTGCACGGGGAGTGATCGATAATGGCAGGATGGAGGTTTCCAAAGGTTTTCTGCCTTGTTTTTCTTCCCATGGAGTCCAAGAGGCAGCACCGACGATGTTAATTAAGTGATGGTTCATTATTAAAGCACTTGTGGGTTAGTGGCCTCCTGGCTGTGCAGCTCGAAGGTGTTTTTGTGCTGCAGGACCTCTCCTGAGCCGGGTTCGAGTAAGGGAGTGATGCTGGTCCTTCTTGGGAACAGCACTGGCTGGTTCTGGGTGCTGGGCACGAACAGTCCTTAAATCCCCACATCCCCTCTGGGCATGGAGCTAAAACCTGCTGGTTTGTGCCCCCAGCATCGCTCCAGAGAAGCCAGAGAGGTGCGCTCCAGGGAGACATTCCTGATACCACCTGCAGCGGGATGATGCAGCACCCAGGTCCCAGGAGTGCTGATCCCCCTGGAGCTGAGAACAGGTGGAGCTGCAATTGGCAGCTGGATTTGCCCCGAGGAAGGATTCTGGCAAGATTAATTATTCCCCTTTTGCTTTTAAATAGATTTTCACCACACAGTGATGTATGGCACACTTGGTCCTTGCCCAAGCACAAACCATCCCTGTGGCATTGCAAACTCTTTGGAGTTGTATTTTCCCAGTTGTATTTGCTTCAAAACGCCTGTAATGAATCCAGATTTGCCAATTCTCCCCCATCCCTGGGGTTCCTTGGAGGCTGCCGGGACTGGGTGCTCGCTGCAGGAGGTTTGACAGCTCCTTGAGACCTGCAGGTAAAAGCCACAAAGAGTCTTTACCAGTCAAAAAAAAAAAAAAAAAAAGAAAAAAAAAAAGAGGAAAAAAGGAGATTTATGTCTTCTGTAGTTGCTGGCAGATGGATATTGTTCTCTAGTCCTGCGTGTTCCAAACACTGAGGTTATCAGGCATAAGTGACTTATTATGCAAATCCTCCGTCTTAATATCTGGCTGCTCTCTCCCTGGAATTGCATTGGCCAAACCCCACGCGTTCCTGGAGCTGCTAATGTTTGCACATTAGCTTCTCTGGCTAATATACAAGGCTTCAAGTTGCAAATTGATGTTTCTTACAGCTGAGCAAATTATTTTTCTATTAAATACAATATTTAAAATGATTCGGAGAACCAAAACAAACTACTGGTGAGAATTCTAATGGTGCTGCTTTCCATATTCTTCCAATCGGCTTTTATTGGGGCTGAGAAATCAGTGATATTTCTCTTAAACGTTTCTCTTTGGCAGAAGTGGAGAGCAGAGGACCAGGGAGGGGGTTTGTCGTCATCTCCGGGATGTGATAAACAGAAATGCTTTCGGTGTTGTGCCGGTGCCCCGGGGCCTCTGAGTGTACCAAGTGCAGCTACGGATGGATCCAGCTCCCCTTTGCCTGGGCTGGAAGAGGTTTTCCCAGTGAAATCCTGGGGTATTTGGGCTTGGCTGGGCATGGCCATGGAGCTGTTGGTGTACCCGGTGTGGTGGGGGTCCCAGACAGTGTGAGATGTTGAGGTGCTGGCACACAGGACCCTCTCCCTGTCTGGATTTTCTCACTGAGCTGGATTCCTCAGTGCCGAACAGCCCCAGCCTCTGTAACGTCCAACCCCCGTGAATCTGAGCCCTCTGCAGATAGAAATGATCCTGCATCCCTTAACCTTGTCCGGGAGCCTTCGGGGTGCCATGTACAGGATCTCCCTGGCAGAGAGGTGCATCTTATTTTAGATGAGTTGCAGAACATGCTCCCTGTCCCTCGTGTCTGCTGGCACCTGGAGGGGAGCAACTCCCAGCCTTTCCTTCTCGGGGCACGTTCGCGTGGGAGTGTGCCAAGGAAAGCACCTTTAAATAGCAGCTGGGATCTGGGAGGTGGAAGGCTGGCTCTGCTCCGGGGGTGCTGGGGAAGGGATGGCACCTTGCCGGGATCTGCTGGAGCTGTGATTCTGTATCCCAGCAAACCGAGCTCCCTGGGCTTTCTGCCATCCCTGGGGTGATCCCGGGCTGCCGGTGTTCTGGGACTTCACCACATCCCCTCTGTGCCTCAGTTTCCCCATTTGCAGCAGCTCGTTGACCATTTATCCTGTGTGAAGAGCCTTATCCTTTGGTGCAGACAAAGAGCATCTTCCTCACGTGTGTTTAAGAGGAGAGATCTTGGGTGTGATAGTTTGGGGCTGTGCAACTGCGAAGCCTCCGGCTCCATCCCTTCTCCTGGAAGGCAGCGAAAGCTCTGGATTTGGTGGCAGAAAGAGCTCTGTCCACCCACTGCCACATCTCGTTGTGGTCAGATGATGATTTCACTCTGCAGGGTGTTTGCACTTGGCTGCCACGGCAGTATGTCATGTGTCCTGTGGGTACCTGAATCCTCCCCATTTCCTGCTGAGAATTCCTTGGAGTGGAGGGCAGGAGCTGCTGGAAAAGGCCAGGGATAAAAAATTTATCTTGACTCTGACAGATGACCAGTGATATCTCCCCTGGCTGGTACCTGTGCCATGGGGTACTGTGGCTGGTGCTCCCAAGATGCTGCACCCCAGAGATGACCATGGGGCTGATCCAGTCCTGGCTAAGCCAAGACAGGGGCAAAATGGGCCTTTTCCCATGAGGACTAGGAATCCTGCGTGGCTGCATTGTATTTTGTAGCTCTGGGGAAGCAGCACTTGCTAAAGTTTTGGTATGAGCCCATTTTTCATAAAGCCTGACCCTGTTTTGGGACATCATTGGTGTAACGTCCCCATCAGATGATACCCCAGAGGGTCTGGGTGGTGTCATTGCCTGCTTGGGTGGGGGAGAGCATAATCCCATCCCGGATGG
>VWPU01008442.1:0-31163 GCA_013398955.1 Callaeas wilsoni
GCGCCGGCCCGGCCCGGCCCAGCGCCATCGCGGCTCCCACGTGGGGCGGCGGCGCTGCCCGATGACGCCTGAACGAGGCGCTGGCCCCGGTTCTCCCCGCCCCGCGGAGCTGCGGCAGAGCCACGCGAGGAGGGTGAGTGCGGCGGGTGGTGCCGGTCCCTTCTTTCGCCTTTTTCCGCTGCCGGCTGAGAGGTGTCCCCGCGCCGCGATCGCGGGAGCAGACGCGGCCCTGAGGGGCCGTGGCAGGCACGGCCCGGAGCCCCTCGCTCGGGGAAGGAGCCGTGTGGCGGGGAGCATCCTCCGGCGCCGCTCGGCTCCCTCACGGCTGCGCGAGCCCGGTCCCCGCCGCCGGGCGAGCCCTGTCACACCCGGCGGGGCACCCGCCGCCCCTTCCCGGCACAGGACACGTCTGTGCTTGCGGGTAGGAAATGACACTCCATGGCAGTCCCCCTGGGCTTTCTCTTTCAGGCGGTACAGCAACAGGAATGACGGTGAACACACCTCTGTGCTTTAGAGGGAAGAAGATCCTGGCTCCAATGGTGCGAGTGGGAACACTACCAATGCGTCTGCTTGCTCTGGACTATGGTGCCGATATCGTGTACTGTGAGGTATGGAGAATGAGCAGATGAGGCCGTTTTATTTGATAACATGAAGAAAAGTACAAATGGAATTTTTTCACCGTATGACTTGTTCTTTTTACGCATAATTTTCCATTAAAAATGAGGAAAGAGGAATCTCTGTATCTTAAGGCATTTCTCCAAGCAGTTCTCAAGTTATGGCAAATCCATATTTTAAGGCCGTTCAGTAACTTCAAGTAATTTAGACAAAACACCATAGCAATTTCCTCAAGTTGTACTTTTAGTTGTGTTTTTGGGGGGAGGGTAGTATTTTTCTTTTGTATCTTTCTTTTTTTTCAGTAGAGTCAGAACTTTGAAGGAACTTTGAAGACTGACCTCATGTCTCATCTGGTTAGTTCTGCTGTGCATCCATATATACCTACTCATAGCATTGCTCTTCTTGTTTCTTAACCACTTTTTTTAAAGCTGGCTGAAATTGAGATCTGGGATCCTCAGTACAAGAACTATGTGGATCTGTTAGAGTGGATGCGGAGGAGGCCACAGTGATGGTCGGAGTGCTGGGGCACCTCTCCTACAAACACAGGCTGAGAGAGTTGGGATTATTCTCTCTGGAGAAGAGAAGGCTCTGAGGAGACCTCGTTGAGCCCTACCAGTATTTAAAGGGGGCTTTTAAAAAACGGGGGAGAGGAGCTTTTTACAAGGACAGATGGTGATAAGACAAGGGGGAACAGTTTTAAACTAAAGAGAGGAGAGCTTTAGATTAGGTATTTGTAAGAAGTTCTTTAACCAGAGGGTGCTAAGGTACTGGAACAGGTTGCTCAGAGAAGTTGGTCTCTCTAGATAATTGTTTAATAAAATGGGCAACTGTTTAGAGCTGACTGGCTGAAACAATTCAACTCACTGAGATTTTTTATCCTTTCTACTCAGGAGCTGATTGACATAAAGATGCTGCAGTGTAAGAGGGTTATAAATGGTAAGTATGGCATTTCTTTTGATAATACGTGTAAGCAGTCTCTTTTCTAGTTAAAAAAAAAAAGTAATGATTTCTCTGAAGCATTTTTCTAGCGATTATAGTGATGTATCAGTACATATGATCTCACTGAATTGTGTCTAGGGACTTACAGTAAGCTTTTGAAGTGCTGCCTTAGACCCATCTGCTGCTATATAGTTTCAAACTTTCAGTTTGTTTGGACTGCAGTAGAGACAGTTTCCAATCATGAGTCTTTTTAAGTGTTAGCTGTTTGTGACGTGATAATATACACACCTTTTAGTCTACTGCAATACGAAAGCAACACATACAAAATCTCACTGTTTATCATTCGTTTATTAGCTTGAGTTGGGCTGGACTTGGAATAACATGATTGTCACTGCAAGTTCTTAAAAGGTGTCTTTGAGATCTGGCCCTGTCCAAGCAGCATAGAAGCAGTTGTTTGCAGTGTCCCTGCTGGGAAACAGAAGTTCACTACAAATCTCCTCTCTCCTCCTGCCCCTTCCCAAAAATAGTACCGTTCATTCTGGCTGAGTCATCATTGGCCTTGTCCTGGTGCTGATGTCCAAGGAAAAGGCTGCGGGGTCATTAGGGAGCACTGTGGGAGGGAAACAGCAATGTGCAAGAAATGTACTGCAAGGACATACAGGAGGTAGGGTGCCATTAGCTCTGCTGTTCGTGGAAGACTTTGATAGCATTTCATCTATAAACAAATGACATGGTCATATGACTTCTTTTAATTTGTACGTTTGTCTAGAATTTTTGTCTGTTTTATCTGTTTCTCATTTCATACAGAAGTACTTGAAACAGTGGACTTTGTTGCACCTAATGAAAGAGTTGTTTTCAGAACTTGTGAAAGGGAAAGGCAACGTGTTGTCTTCCAAATGGTAAGACACCAGATACTCTTCTCACAACACAGTTAAACGAGGTAGTGCTGGTGACATGTTGATGTCAGCCTAAAGCAGCTCTCTGTGTTGCAGACTGCCAGTTTCTTGGTGTTTTGGGGGCAGGTAAAGTTTCACACCAAATATGTTTAAGAATTTCTAAGCTATTGGTACAAATCAAGATTCTACATTGTAAGCTCTCCTTACAGCTGGTTGCAGAAGAGGTGATTAAGATAACCTCTGTGCTCTCTAGCAGCTTGTTTTTGTCATAGGTGTCTTAGATATATTTCTGAACTTATGGATGCCAAAAATAAATTGTGCTGATGTCTGATCACACGTTGAAGTTTTGCACTGTCCTGTAAACGGTCTCACTGGAAAGACTGAAAGAAGCAGCATTGTGTAGTATAGATAAGAGAGGATTAATGTGTGCATTAGCATTGCACAAATGGATTAAAGATTCTCTCTGCTGAAGAGAAAAAGACAGTAATTTGCTCTTAGAGACCACTCTGTGTAGGACAACAGATGATGGTCTTGGAGAGAGGGAGAAGCACGAGTGGACTCCATTAGATACTGAAAAGACCTTTTCAGTGGTAATGTAGCCCTGAAGTAGGTTGCTTGTAGAGTCTGTAGAATTGTTATTAGTGGAGCTTCTTAAGAACATTAAAATAGGTGTCTGTTGCTGAAGGGCTAAGAACATTTGATATTGCTGTAGGTGATGAGGGCAGACAGACCTCTTTGTATCCTTTTTTGTATTACCTTTTATCATCCAGTGGCTGACTCCAGTACATGCTGTCGGTAAATGTTTTAAGTATCCAGTGTGCCTCTGAGTGGGTCTCTGTCTGTGCTAAATGTTCAGAACAAATATAGTTGTACACATGTGCAAGTTAGCACCTTGTTTTTTTATTTATTTGATGATATTTTCTAACTATAAATCCTCTTCTTTTACCAACAGGGTTCAGCAGATGCTGAAAGAGCCCTGGCAGTAGCTAAGCTTGTGTAAGTCATCTTCTCTCACTCCCTTCCCACCGTGGGTTAGTCTGGGTTTTTTTGTACAGAGGAATTATTGTAGGAGACAGTTTTCTATGACTGAGAGGATCAAGGTAGCTCTTGATAGAACCAGTAAAAGGTCAGCTGCATAAATTCTGTACTGGGATTGATGGCTTCTTGCTAGTGCGAGTGTGTCTGATCTCTGCAGTATGAATATCCCTGGGTTTTGCACAGCTGCAGTACCAATATACCTGAAAATGGCTCTTACTGTTTGTGGTTTAAAGCCTCCAATAATGTATTGTGCAGAAATGGCTCTCAAAAAGGTGGTTTTAAGCCTCCATTTAAATAGGTGGAAGTTTCAGTAGGACTTGCTGTAGTGATTGTGGTGAATTTAGTGGTGGCTGTACTTTAAATAGGATTAAGTATATAGGAGGTATTTAAGATGAGTATTTGCAGCTTCTGTACAGCACTGGTTATTGAAACCTGTGGACAATCTGATCTTCAGACCACCATTAAAATTTATATATTTAACTTAAATAAGTGAGAAGCTAAAATAAACTTTACCTTAAGTTCTCATTTAAGCCTTTATGATGATGGAACAAATTACCTGTAGAGATATCTGTTTATTGATTCTTGTTCTAATATGCTAAAAAATATTTTTATTTTTCCTTCTCTTTCAGAGAGAGTGATGTGGCTGGTATTGATATCAACATGGGATGCCCAAAAGAATATTCTACTAAGGCAAGTGGATTTTGATTACTCTTACATGAGCCTTTTCTGTCTTGGAGGTATGGAGTGTGGAATACATGGTCTGGTTTTCAAATTCAAGCAGTAAAATTTTGATGCAGAAAAAAATTAAATTTCTTTTTTTGTAATAAACAGAAGACTCTCAAAAGCGTCATGGCCTTAATAGTAAAATAGCATAGGTTGTTACAAATTAAATTAATAAGGGCTAGATAAAATGAAGTGATTTGTTTAGGGTTTTTTAATGTTTTTCTGAGGTTGTTAATTGGTTGGGTGAGTGAAATAAGTTCTGCTTAACCTTCATAAAAATTGAAATCACAATTTGTCTTCTGAACAAATAGATGGCAAAAACAGCCACAACTTAGTACTGCTGAATTCAATTATTTGTCAGTTTTAAGTGGGAGGACAATGGATCAGTTAAAATCTGATTTTAATTTTTTTTTTGTAGTAAAGCACATGCAGTTCTAAATTAGTCCTGTATCTGTGGCTGAAAGAAAGCACTCAAACTGGTTGTTAGGACTGTTAAGCCACTTGGTGTAGAGATAAAGGATCAATAAATTGGACCATGGTGCTCCATTTTGATGTGAAATGCTCCACAGAACCATAATTAAGAACAAAACACCAAAATATCTGTCTTGTACTAGGGTGAAAGATCAAAAGTTCAACTGCTGGTGAATGGTTATTCTCCAACAATAGTTCTGAGTCAAAAAAGTTTGTACAGAAAAAAGTTGTTGGCCTCTGCATCTATGTATGCAGATGAAACAGTACAGGAAGAACAACTAAAATATTAAATTGTTCATAATTATGTTAAATGTTCATTATTTCTGTTCAGTAAAGGCACTTAATTTGTCTTAGTCTCTTTTTTAAATGTAGTGTGTAGACAGAAAGTATTGACTTAAAGACCTCTCAAATGTAGTGTATAATGTTAAAACAATGAATCTGTTCAGCTGTCACTTAATGAGGAGAAGCTGGATGATTATATTTGCTAAAAATAGCTTTTTGAAATCCTGTCTGCTCCATGAAGTAGTGAAAGCAATTTGATGCCCTGAATTACTCCTTAATTATTGTTATAAAGTTCTAGGAAATGTTGCACCAAAGTGTCCAATAATGCTCCTGTATTTTAAATTTTGCCATTTTTTCCTTAATATAACATTGTGCTTTTGTTGTGGTCTGCTATTAGGCAAAACAATTGAGTTGAAAAATGTGTTTGCCTGGTGGGTAACAGCTTTTGTCTGTTTTCCCAGGGAGGTATGGGAGCAGCACTGCTGTCTGATCCTGACAAAATAGAGTCTGTAAGTATCACCTGTTGGGGTTGGAGCTGCCTTGAAAGGAATTGTGTGCTGTGCTCTACTGGCAGCAGGAATGAGCTGCATAGATGACAAATTTGTGATAGCTAGAGTGGAGTGTCAGTTTAGGACACTGGAATTAAGGTTGTAAATAAATATTCCTGATTTAGTTCTCCTTGCCATCATCTGGACTATACAATTGCTACCTTCTTTTTTTTCAGTTTAAAAACTTCCAGCGTGGCGCAGTATTTGCGAGTTGTACATGTCTGTGTGTGTAATTTGAAATTACCAGAGTTCACTGGTCACCTCATATTAAAAGCAGTGTTGAAACTCCAGCAGCAGTTCATTGAGCTCTAAAAATCCAGTTGAAATCAACAAAGAAGCGGAAGTAAAAATGTCTTAGACTAGAAGTAGGCTTGTGTTTGTGTATCTACTGGATAAAATTGTATATTCAGCTACGGATTGCATGTCTGTCTAGCATGTAAGATCCTTTATAGAGGAACAGTAAACAGTGTCACATTATTCTAACTTATCTTCAAGAGAGAAAGAAGGAGAGATTTAGCAATGCCACTGTTGTGATCGGGTTTTTGTTTTTCTTTTTTTTTCCAGATATTGACCACCCTTGTTAAAGGAATTTGTAAACCAGTAACCTGCAAAATCCGCATTTTGCCCTCAGTAAGAACATAAATTGTTGTGCTGAAGTGTTCAGCTGTTATTTCTCTGATTTGCTATCAGTTAGGATATATGGTGTTCTAGTATGTTGTCATTGTAGGCCTGTTGCTGTGAAATCGCACTTGGAATTACAATTTCTGTTTGAGATGCTGTCCCAGCCTAAAGGGTTATCTGACCTGCAGGTGCAGAGACTGTGATTGTGGGCTTGTCAGAGTCCGTGATATGCAAGGGCACAGAGGCTTTTATCCTCTAAATTTCTCAACTAAGTCATTTTTATGTCACAGAGGTACAAAAGGGTGTAGGACAGCACCCCTCGAGCAGCCAGTAATGTTAATGCTGTTAATTCCTGTTTTTCACATGGGGTAGCCAATAGATGATTGTTTTCTGTTCTTTCAGACTAATTTTTCTTCCAAACTGTTTTCCTGTTCTTGCAGTTAGAACAGCCAACGAAGTTACTGTCTTTTTAAGGATCTTTTTCCAGACTTTTTTTTTACAGCTGATGTAGCTTGCTTACTGCATTTTTTTTTTTTAACGTAGAGATGAATATGTAGAGATGAATTCTCTATGTATTTTTAAACCTCCAAGAGATGATGGGCCTTGTCTTTTAAAGACTGATTATTTTGCAATTGGATATTTAATTACCTGCCTAGATACTATGATTGCATATGACCTAAATAGATATTTCAGTAGATGGATGAACTGTACCTGAGCCAGCTTTGTTCAGAAGTCATTTTTGTGTTGGGATAAACAAATGAAGCTTGTGTGAAAAGAATCAGTAACCCAGTCCAAGATCATTTTGGTTCTGAAGTTAAATCAGGTAACTGACACCTTTATCCTAGAGCTTCTTCCTTTTTGTTTCAAGCTGGTTTTGCATAATGTCATCCATCGGAACAGCAGGGGAGCTTCTGTCTCTGTGTCCCTGCCGGCTGGGACATGGTGCAGTTTCCAAAGACTGAATCTCATATGTTTGGGATGAACCACAAATATTCCTCCAGCTCTTGAAAGGAAAATTTGCCTTATCTTTTTTTCATTCTCCCTTTCCCTAAAGCTGCATAAGACAGGCTAATGCAGCAGTGTGTCAATTTTATTTCTGCTTTTTAAGAGCATTTTACCTCTTTGAAGGTATTCTGGGCCTTTTGATTGACTGGGCATGTATGCATACCCTTAGAATTTTTTAGATGCTGGTTAACATTTTTAAGACACATCTGAGAGGAATATTTATAGTTGTGTGATTGCATGTTAGGTTGATTTCAGAAGACATCCTCTTACTGAAAAGCATTTTAATTACAATTTACAGAGCAGTCATAAGAGAGGACTTGCTAATCAAGTGTTCCAATCATTTTCAATTGACAGTCTGAAAACCTGCTGGGAAATATTCTCCTGCTACAGAGTATTATGTTACCTGGTTTGAGAAAGTTTGTAATCTATAGGTTCAAGAAAGCATTGAAAATGGATTCTTATTTTTGCCATAATATGTAGTTCTTTAATTGAAGTATGTATTAAATGGTTGTACATGTTGGGCATTATTGCTAAAAGACAGGAATCACGTCCCTCTTGATAAAAGAAAGGACTTCCAGCATTTGTTTGTACAATGCTCCCATGATAGTTATTCCTTTTGCTTTGAATTAAAATCATGTCAGTCTGTCTTATCCCTCAGGTTGAGGATACTGTGAATCTGGTGAAGAGAATAGAGAAAACTGGCATTGCTGCCATTGCAGTCCATGGAAGGTAAATTGATTTTAGGCAAGAAAGAGTTTTTTAGTTTGCTGATGACTGTAGCACAGTATGGTATGACTGATGTGAGTATACTCTGTATTCTAAATGTAATATATGGTTCTGATTTCAACTGTTAACTGAATTGGTGTTCTAGGAAATCAAGTCAGTAATTAGGGAATTGAACTGCTTGCTGCACTTGCTGTACTTGCTGAAACAAGTACATCCCAATAATCCTTGTGTCAAGTCTGCTGCAGTTTAGAGATCTATAAATTACACAGGAAATCTTTGGTCTTGTCTTTTTTGTTTGTTTGTTGGAAAGGAAGAAGGAGGAGAGACCTCAGCACCCTGTCCACTGTGATGTGATCAAGGCCATATCTGAAGCTGTCTCCATTCCAGTAATAGCAAAGTAAGTGGGACTGATTAGCTCATTATGGTCAGATGCCTGTACCTAACTTAAGATTTGCGAGTGCAGGAAAAAGAACCCTGATTAATTATATTAGTGTTGTTAATTTTTAGTGGAGGATCTCATGACTTCATCAAAGAATATGCAGACATTGAGACCTTCCAGAAAGCAACAGCTGCCTCATCAGTCATGATTGCTCGTGCTGCCATGTGGAACCCCTCTATCTTCAGGAAAGAGGGGTTTTGCCCCTTGAAGGATGTTATGCAAGATTACATCAAATATGTATGGTTTATTTAAGATCTTACTTGTAATTAACATTGTTTAAAATTGTTAATCCAAATCTTACTGCAGTATCTGAACTCCTTTTCAAAGACTTAGTTCTGGGGATATTTTAACATAGTGCATGTGACATGAGTCTTGCAATCAACAACTGCTTCCTCTGTTTGATTTTGTTCAGGAAAAAAAAAGTTCAGAAAATGTGCTTTTTAGCCCTAGTTTCTTGGGAACATTTACGAGGTTTACCAGGCTATCTAAAAATGTGAAGAAATTTCAAAATATATAGTCCAACTCTTTCGAAGTCACAATTGTACAAATTGAACAGAATATTATGTGCAGTATACAATATTGAATATACAATATTGAGCAGAAAAGTGAAGGAATATTAAATACTCAGTTGCTCCTAGTTTAATTTTTAGAAATTAATTACTTTTCACAAGTACTGTCAAGAAGTGTTCACAGTAGGGAAGCAAAGGGAAGGATTTGTCAATAAAGTAATGCTGTGTTGTCGCTCCATTAGCCAAGTCATCTAATATAAAAAGTTTTATCCATAATTCAAAAGACAAAATTTTAATGACATAATAGGAAATTAGTCAGAAATCTGTAACTCTGATCACGTCATCCAATCTTTTTTTTTTTTTTTTAAATTTGAACTTGCTATTAACCAGTTACTTACTAAAATATCAGCATTGCTGGTCAGTGATGTTAACTAGTCAACTATTTCTTCAGAAGTATATGAGTCAGTTGAACTTTAGTTCATGAAGTCATGCCAAAATAGTCAGATTATAGTCACATTCGTGGGTAGTGGTGAATATGTTACTGAGGAAACTGCGCTGTGGTTTGCCTTTCAAAAACGATTTTGAAAGTCAAGAGACCACGCGCAGTATATAAGATAAATTTGTTTAGTGTGTTTTTAAATTCTTTGTCTCTTTCCATCAGGCAGTGAGATATGATAATCACTACACCAACACTAAATACTGCTTGTGTCAGATGTTAAGGGAACAGCTGGAAACTACTCAGGGTAAGAAGCTGCACGCTGCACAGTCCACACAGGAGATCTGGTAAGCATGGACGTCAGAAAAGGCGTTGTACTCTGTCAAACTTACACAACACTTCTCTGTCTAGCACTGTCTGGCATTTCACACCATCAGAAGTTGCAAAAACCCCAAAGATAACCCCAAAAAAATCCAGATAGGGAGTTGTGAAATAACATAGTAAACTTTTCCAGCTTTCCCCCATGCTCAGATATTAAATCTTTAACCCCAGACCTCTCTATATTCAGCTCTCTATATTTGAGTGGTGCTTCACTGAGTGACAGGCATTTATACAGTATTTGCCTGAAGTGATTAAGAAAAATTTCAGCTTGTCTGAAATTTTGTGGAACTTGTCTTCTTCCAAGGATATGTATTTGATTTAGCTTTCGCTCTTGCATGTGGGGTTTTTAATGTTACTGGAATATTTATAGCATATTTATTTTAAAATGAACACTTAGAAACTCAAAACCATATATCAGAGTTGTCTGGTTGTATGGTACTTAAATGTATTTTTTTGTGCTGCTTTTCATACCTGAAATATCCTAATGAGTGATGGCAATCTTTTTGAGGAAATATAGTAGCTTTAAAGAATCTTGTCATCCTGCACATCTGAAACAGACTGGTTGAAATTTCTCAGTGGGAGAGACAGAAGTGGAAGAACAAAAATTTTGAGAGGAACCATAAAGTAGGCAGGTGATTAAAGAATTTGCACAGAATTAGGGGAATTCAAGTTTGGACCCATCCCAAACTGAACAAAATAAAGCTCTGAGCTTGCATGTGTCATATCCATGTTGTGTGTTATAATTATCCTTCTGATGGAATGGAGAGGAAGAGTTTCCTTGTTTTTATAAAATGAACAGTCTGAAACTGTTTGATATCTAATGTGTATGAAAATGGATGGAAATGTTGAAAGTTTGAAATACTTTGAAAAAAATTTATTGGTGTATAGCAAACTCTAATCAGCATTCTGTTCATGTTAAAAATGAATGGAAATGCCTGCAATCCTTTTGCCAGTTTATTGCCTTTTAGCAATTCTGGCTTTCTATAAATACATCTGTCCATGATTATTACATTACAGTACAATAAAGGGAATTTGTATTGCATATATAACGGGAGCCAGGCTTCATTATTCTTAAAGGAGCAGTGGAATCCATGAAAACATTCAAACTTTCCAAGTTACTTTTCACTTTGGCAATTTAAAGAATTTAACACATTTTAGTATAGTAACAGACTGTCTATTTTGATTATAGATTTTGAGTTTAGGAAAAAAGCTATAGTATGGATTGAAACTCAGATCTTTTGCAACTTCAGTAAAGTCTTAGCCAAAAGGGTGGTGGTGTTTTCTGCTGCATGAATAGCAATGTATATTATGTAAGACAAATATTGTAAAGTAACAGTTTTATACAGGTAATTAGAGGTGTCACAGTTCATACACATGAACACTGGTTAGAGATCTAGTGTAAAACTATGGGGTTGATGTGCTGTGCCTAACAATTCTTTAGGGGCTTCCAAAATGGAACTTTCTCAGTTTTTGTACACGTGATGCACTACCAACTTCAAAATGGGCTAAAGTAATGTGTGTGCCGGAGAGGGGGACAGAGAGAGCCATTTGAAAATTCATGAAACTGCTTTCTGCCAGCATACTCAGTCTTTTAACCTCTGTTCTGAACAACCTGTTTCATGTCCAGATAACTGAGGAACATTCAATTTTTTAAAAATAGCCCAGTATATCTTCAGACAAAATTGGTGCATAGTTCTGCTGTCTCCTGGTGGTGAAGATGGGTTACAGCCATTTGAGCTTTAACCCCAGTGCTGAATGCAAGTGAACAGCCTGCTGCTCTTCCCACAAAACATTTACATTGCAGGACATAGTAAATTGCCTTCCCTTAGAAGCATAAGTTAGTGTTGTTCAGCTTCCTTGCTTTTTTGCTTGGAGCGTTGGGGATGGCCTTGTGGGCAGAATTCATTTTGTCATGGAACAGCTGCGTATCAACCAGCATCCTCATAACAGAAAGTAAAAGTTTCTTTTATGCTGCAGGTTTATTGCCATTATCATCTGCAGAAAATCACTAGTCTCAGTTTTTCAAAGTAGATCCAGCCTGCCGTGGATCTGAAATTTAAAAGGGTTTGAGGCTTTTGCTTTTAACTAAAATGCCGGTTGCTCCTTCTCTTTATTTGGGCTTGTGAATAATACTCTGAAGTCAGAAAATCTGAGATTTTGAGGGGTTTGGGTGCTATAGTGTTTATCATTTATAGTATTTCTAATCACTGTAATTAGAAGAAGAATCTGTTTCCTACTTTTTGCTCATGCTGCCCTTGTGGAGCTGATGCTCCAGGAGTCACTCTGAGATGTTCGTTTGCTGATTCATCCAACTGCAAGTTATTAAATGAGCTTATAACTTGAACATTGCAGGACCTGTATTTCTGACTGATTCTGCCTGCACTTCCAGGCTATGAATTGCATGTATAGTGCTGGAAATCAGAACGTTCTTTTTCTACTTATAGCTCGACAATGTCTGGTAAGAACTGAAAGAGAAACAGTGTAATGTCACTGTGCAGAATATAGCCACACTTCCACTTCATCCTCTGTACCCTTAACATATGCTGTAAACACAATTGATTTTTATGCTTACTTTCTCTGTCATAATGTGATAAAAAAATTTATAAACTGATCTCTAATGTAAAGGAGTTCTGTTTGAATAGTGAAGTCTTTGAAATGGGTGACTTCTATGAAGAAACAACAGCTATTTTTGAAACAAAGAAAACATCTTTAGAAACCAAGTCACAAGATGAGGATGACCAAACGGAAGATCCAGATGTGATAAAAATGGCTGTTCGGTTTGACAAGTAAGCATGCAAATCAGGTTTTTCACTAAACTTGCATCTCTGAATACAAACACTGAGGTTGACAGTGTCTTAACAGTTTTTTGAAAATGATGATTGGCAAAACTGCAGTCTCTGAATGGATTCCTTTGAAGCAGTAAGTGAACATCATTGCTTGATCACCACTCTTCCTGTGTTATTTGGATGTTGGAGGATGTTCTTTAGTTCCAGGCTTCCTGAGACTGCTTAATTCTCTCAGTTAACTTGTTAAAAGTGCTAGGTGGCCTAAAACAAAAAACAAACAAACAAAAAAAGGACATCTCTATGTAGAAAAGTATATTACGAAGATGTAGAGTTCAGTTACTTTTAGTGAAACTTGACTAAAACATAATAATTTTTCTATAAGAAGTCATGAACAAATTTTGTAATACTCTTCTAAGCAGATAACATGCTCATCTGAAGTCTTCTAAATGTGTTCCACTCATAAGCTATTCCTTGGAAACTTAATTCATGGAGTTGTGTGCATTACTATTTTATATAATTTTTAATTATAATCTGTGAAGCCTATAGAATTGCTGTTACTTTCAATGTTAAACTCATGTTTGCTGATTTTGCTAATACGCCTATCAAACAGCTCAAGTGTGATATGTAAAGTGCTCCACAAATCCAGTCATAATGCTTTAGTATTTACAGGATATATTACCTGACTCCTTGAGAACTGAATACGGATTTTATAATGTTTTTTTGTTCTGCCGTGTGCAAGGCACTGTAATTCTGTGTCAGTAACTGAATCAATGCCTACATTTCCTACCTTTTTTCATTTGATTACTGCTTCATAACAGAAGCAGCTTCTCCTTTTTTCTACTAGTGTTTAATTCATGCTTATAGTAAGCAGTACCAAATTTTATCTCTCTTCTGTTTTACATATTTAGTTAGAATCTCCTTTCTGGTAAATATCTCTTCTCTAGCTGTATTACTACAGGATGTAAATGTTTGGGAAGAATTAATAGAAAACTTTAGATTTGATTTTAGATGTTTTGTCACACCTCTTACTTGAGTTATCTAATGAGGAAGAAGCATCTTTTTCATAATTTGAGCTGTAAAATTAAACCTCAAATAACTTGTAGATGTAATAGAGTAAGCAGCACTGTCTGTTTTAAAATAGAACTTTGTGCACAGTTGTTGACCACAAATTTTTCTGTCTAGGCGAGAATATCCAGCACAGATCACTCCAAAAATGTATCTTCTGGAATGGTGTAGGAAAGAAAAGCACCCTCAGCCTATTTATGAAACTGTGAGTCAATGAAAAACCCTTTCAAACCTCTTCCTCTGCCTTGTATATGAAACTAAGTATTTTAGGACTCAAGGTAGTGAGAAATTCTGCTTCCCAGTCTGGTGTAGCTCTTTCAGAAAGCAGCTGCAGAAATGGTAATGCACATAGGTGTGAAAATAGCAGCTGATTTTATTAGAAAATAAAAAAATCAAAAGCCACACTTTCAGTCTGCTTTTGATTCATGTGTAAAAGAAGTTGCTGTAACTTCTTAGTCATTATATAGGAGCTCGTGACTGACTTTCTTTTACTGCTTCTGTGAAGTAAAGAATTAAGTCTTGGAATGTTTTCTCTGTTGTTGCACGCTGTTATGGATAGGAACTGTATGGGACAGGAGCACCTGTTTGGTTAGATGGGGACATTATTTGATTGTTTTATATTTTTGTAAAGCAAAAATATTTGCAGCTTGGACAATTTCTGTATTTTTTAATGTTAAATATGTACAGTTAAATTTGTGGTGTGAATTAGAGTAATTTTAAAGTTATGTTACTTGTTATTCTTGTGTTTATACCTATGAAGGAATGTTGATGAAATTGTTTCTTCTGTAAATTATATGACTGGTTTTCAACAGCCCCTTCCCTTTTAATTCTTTCTTTTCTACAGATTCAAAGACCACTGGATAGATTATTCTGTTCAGTAGTGACAGTAGCTGAGCAAAAATACCGATCAAGTCTGTGGTAAGCCATCCTTAATGGTTTTATCAGCTGGATTTTTTTTCTGAAATATTTCTTTAAAACTTGCATTAAAAGGGTATTCCAGTTTATTCCAGTTGACTTTGATAAAGGTCAACTAAAAGCTCCCTCCTAAAGCAACCTACAGGAGGGAGAAAGGTTTAAAAATTTCTGAGAATTAAATGTGACAAGAGGAAGTAAGCACTGGCATGGTTACAGATTTTAATTTGATTTGTGTTAGTCCACCAGTTGTATTGGAAGGGGAACAAATAGGTGACCCAGTTCCATTCCATATGTGATGAGTTCAGAAAGAAGCCACGGGAGGCAGAGGGGAGTGTTGGAGGAGGTTGTGTCTTCAGCCACTACAGCAGATCCATTCCCAACAAGAAGTCAGGACAAAGTGTCTATATCCGGTGAAGCAGAGGACAGAGCACTGAGTTCTTGGAGACCACAGTTAATTAGCAGCTATAGCCAAGGCTGCTCTAAAGTTTCACGATGGTATTTTATATAATCATCTATTAATACTGGAGTTGACTTGAGGCATTTGCACCTAAGGTGATCTTGATTTAACTGCAAAGCTAGAGCTCAGCATTGAACATTTTAAACAGGACAAGTGCACACAACTGCTTTGCAGCCTTCCTGTTCAGAGTTTAGGAAGCTGATAGGAAATTTTGAGAAGAAAATGTTTTCAGATACTAACTTTCACAAATGTGCGATGTGCAGTCTTTCTCAGAAATGACAGGAATTTTATTATTATGGAACAGTTCCTGCTTTTGTCAGCATCAGTGAACTTGTACACCTGCCAGAGAGTATATTTAAGCCTGAGCCTCTTTCAAGAAAAGTGATCCTTTGTAACTCAGTTTTGTTTAGTGATCAGATTTGTAAAAGTTACCTTTCTGAGGATTGTGACCACTTGTGCCAAATACACATTGACTGTGTACCTTTGAAATGAAGGGTGTTTGAGAGACAAGGCCTGATAGAGATTTTCTAGGAATATTGCATCAGGAGTATTGCATCAACACTTGACACCTAGCAAGATTGAAATAATTTCTGGAACTGACCTGTTTTGTTCCTCTGCTGTGAGATGACTACAAATGCTGTTTGTTGCATGATGTTGCATCAGAGACAGGAAATTCTCTCGACAGTGTAGAGACCTCAGTTTCTACTGTTACATGTGCTCTGTCTGCTTGCTCTTCAGGGACAAGTCCAAGAAGCTGGCAGAACAGGCTGCAGCTATTGTGTGTCTGAGAACGCTGGGTGTCCCAGAGGGAAGGCTCTGTGAGGGAGAAAATCATCTGATTAACAAGCGCAAGAGGGGAGACCAGGAGGGCTTGATTAACAGAGACCATGGAGGAGATCTTGCTGAGCCTTCCCATAAAAAAGCTAATTTTATTGAAGAAACTTCTGACGTGAATGTGCCGAAGATGCCACGATAGCATGGAAATTAGAGGTTTCATGCCTACGCAGCTACAAATGAGCTCCTATTTGTATATCTTGCTGTTCACATTTCATTTGGATTTTCTCAGAGACAGATAAATTTTCCAGTTGTGAAAAGTGCCACTGAGATGTTTACTGTTCACCACTCACTATCCCTATGGTGCCTTTCAGATGATAATTAGGAACTTGATTTTAAAGAACATGGAGAAGATAATCCCAAATAATAAACTTTTTTTAAATATCAGGTATTTTCAAAGCAATTTTGTCATTGGTTTTATTACTTGTTTTTTATTTTTAAGAAGTCTACAGTGTGCTGGTAAGAGATGTATTAATACATCATGCACATGCAGAAGAATTCCTTATGGAACTGTGTAGTTAATCAGAAAAATCAAAGTAGGAAAATATTAATAGTTAAGTAGACATGGTTGTGTCAGCTGAGTTTCATGCATGTCTTTCAAGCTTTGTTTACACCCCTCATCTATCAAGAAAAAGTTTTTTTTTGCAGAGAGGACTTAAAAATTTTAAGCATCAAAGTAACATTCTTCTGTGATAATTTCTATGACATTTCTGAAATATGACAGTAGAATTAACCATCCTTTCCTGGTCTTAGGTGTTAACAATTGTGTCTTTCCAGTAAGGAACTGGAGCCAAGCCTGGTAGCAATGACTTCATTGAATGAAGGCACTTTGAGCTGTTTTTTTCTTTTTTTACTTCAAAGTCCTCATAAATGTCTATAAGTAGATTACTTGCAGTAATGGCCATCCAAATATGGCCCTGTATGTTCTCGAAATGTGACCTTGTTTGTCTCAGTAATCAGCTGTTTGTGATACGGGGGGTCTCGGTCACAGGCCCATGTTCTCTTCTTTGTTTTGCATCGTCACAACTTCCTATTAAAGTAAGCTGGAAGTAAATTCTGTATGCCAAGAGAGGATACAGACTCTGTTCATGGTAACCCAGCTGACCTTCTCTGATTTAGAGTCCTGAATCCTCAAAAGAATGCCGAAAGAATTCAGAGATTGCTGTTATTAAGAGTTTATTGAAACGGTGGCTTAGTTTCCCTCAACAGTGTGAGGGATCTTGAGATTATCAGCTCTGGTCTGGAAACAAAATGATGGGAATGTATCATGCCATGATCTCTAAAGTACTTTGTATAAAGAATGTACAAGATGTAATCCATTTAGTTGTAATTCATAAAAAGTCTTCCTATTTAAAAATTTGATTCTTTTCCTCAAGTGATAGTGCCAAATTAAACCATTCTTTTAAAAAGGAAGAACAATATCTCGTCAGATAGTATTCAGAGTTGTGAAGTTAAAATTTCTGCTGTTTAGATTAGAGTAATTTACAGTAGATCTATACAGTCTAGGAAGAAGGAAGTTTTTCTTGTTCAATTTGTACATTGCAGTAAATGCACTTTAATATATTTACATTTGATATCATTTTAGTGCTACAATTTTACTCTGAAGCACTAAAAAAATTTGCAGTATTAGTCAGAAATCTCAGAAGTAGCCCCTTTCCTATTATAAGTTCTATCTGGGTATCTTACTATTTGGAGCCATAATAATAAAGAAAAAGTCATTTTTGGGTCCTGCTACCAGTGTGGTTTGCGAGGTTTAATGTAATAGAAACATGGAATATTTGGGTGTGGAAGCGACCTCTGGAGATTGTCTGGTGCAAACCCCGTGCTCAAAGCAGGGTGAACTTAGGCAGGTTTCCCCGGACTGTGTCTAACTGGGTTTTGCACATCTCCAAGGATTGAGACTCCACAACCTTTCTTGGCAACCTGTTCCAGTGTTTGAGCACCCTTAAGGTAAGCAAAAGTAGGTTTTTTTTCCTTCTTCTACATGGAATATCCTGTATTTCAATTCATTCCCTTTGCCTCTTGTCCTGCCACATAGAAGGATCTGGTTTAGTCTCGTCATCATTGTCTGTCTAAAAGGAGAATTGAATCTTTGGGTAATACAGGTGGTGGTGCCTAAGTACAGTGTGGACTTGTGTGGCAGCAATTACTGTGGGTCAGTGGAAGTTAGAGTGGATTGGGATGAGTTTATAGGTAAGTCAGTCATGAGAAGCATGTTATTTCTCTTTTGACTCAGAAAAAAACCCAAAAAATTACTCAGGAGAAAGTGTGCCACTGCTGACTTGAACTTCTTACAGAAGTGAGATAGGATCATTCAATTTAGGAGCCATGGCCTTCATAACAGTATTTGTACCTTGGGGCTTTTTATTTCTGGTATTTTGTCATGTGATGTGAATGTGCATCCTCCTGCCTCCTGGGTGAGGTGCAGCCTGTGCAGACTTTTCACATTGCTTCCTTCCAGCCAGTGACTCCCTGCAGATCAGAGCACAGGTTTGTGGTGAGAGGTGGGTGCTCCAGTGGTGCTTGAGAAGGTGTAAATCTTGGGTGCATTTGAACAGCTGAGCAGATTTCTGCAGGATACTGTCAAAAATTCTCATGCAACTGTAGCTGAAGATAGATACCTTAACAAAGGTTGTAGGAGTACCAGCCTGGAGGTGCTTTACTACTCGTCTTGTGTTACAGAATATGTGCCTTGGCTTGGTTGATGGACAGAGTTGGGTAATACTGGCTGCCTAGTTTGCTACGAGTGAAACAAATTCTGTGTTAACACTAGTCTTCAGAGTGTGTATATTAAATCAAATGGGTGCTAAACCTTGGGGGCGATGTTTCTGTTTTCTAATAACTGCGTGTTTTCAAGTCCTTCCTGAAATTATGGCATGGTTGCCAATGTTACACGTACTCCTCTTAGCTCTCTGCGCTGGTTGTACACATTGCCAGGGCTGTCTGTGCTGTGGTTATGGATAGGCCAACCAGAGCCTGTGAAAATGAGAGTGAGGAGTCACTCTGTTGGAATGAGCTTTTATTGCTAAATATAGAAGGGCTGTAATTCTGGCAAATGTCTCAAAAGTGTAGCATTTGACACCTTTGATCAGTTTCAGGAAGAACCAAAGAAAAGTAGCAATTGTATACACATGTATGTGCTTGTCAGAATGTTGTGATTTAATGACTTGCTGTTACATACTTTCATTCCTTGGAACTCTGTTACACGACCTACTCTACTTTGATCATTCAATTTATCCTAACCAGTTCTACAGACAGGATAATTGTATGTATCGTGTGTGTTCCCTTCTCAGCGCTGGTGGTGAAGTAATTACTGCAGTGACCAGTGCTTTCCTCCTAGAAATCATTCTATTTGCATTGCTTTTAAAGAGCAAACTACCCTGGTTACTGTGCGTGAGTTTCTCCCGTGCTCCTCCTCCCTGCTGTACCTTCCAGAAACAGAAGGTGGCAGGGGTTTTTATTGTTTTCAGAAAAATACGCTGACTTCTGCAGTATTTGCAGAAAAAAAATCCAGCCATTGCACTTCAGCATTTTTGCGTAGGGTGGCAATTGCGACCACAGCTGGGTTGGAGGATATTTAGCCTCACTTTTCAGGATTTTTTTTTTGTAAATTTTAATGTGGTGTGAATATCATACTTGGTCAATACTGGTGAAAGCTGTGCTCTATTTTAAGTATTTGCTTAGTGAAAATGTTTCACTATTAATCCTATGGAACTCTGTGAAGCAACTGGAGGGCTTTTTATCCCGGGGTGCCATCAGCCAACAAAAAGGCAGTTGTATTTTCTCACTTGGCAGTGATGCTGCAGAGTATTTGTAATGACACCTGCCAAAGTGTGGTCCATAGGTACGGGGAGAACCGTAACGTGTCCTCCCTGTATCCTCCTTACTAGAAACGTGAATGGGAGTGCAGAGAGATTTCTACCAGCCTTTAGTGTGGATGCACTCACTGTGGGTCTACCTTCAGGGCCTTGCTGGCTGGAATGCTTTTTGGAATGTCCCGGGCTCTGAGCCCAACCCCGCCCTGGAATGTGAGGTTAAATGTTGGCGGTACCAATACAGAGTTTGAATATCAAAATCCTAGAGTTCCCTAGCTCTGCAGTTTCAGAAACTGGCAAGTGAGCCACATGTCAGCTCAGCTGCTCTCCACTTCAAAGAATAAGCATGCCTCGGGTTGCTGGGGAAGGAGGGGGAGGTGGGATAGTTTTTGTTTTGGTTTGGTTTTTTCTTACCCGTTATGACACGCAGGAGAACGTGCTTTTCAAACACATCAACTGGCAAGATTGTGAGAGGTCCCAGACAGGTGTGAGCTGGAAAGCAGTCTTCATTCACAAAAGCATTTTACTGCCATTCTTTAATCAAACCCAGGAGCTCAACATAATGAGAGCTGTTGCCTTATTAAACAGGAGCCTGCTTATATTTGGGCTCCAAGTCGAGGAGTGACGAGATGGCCCGTAAGGCTTAAGTTCCATCTGTGCCACTGTGCAGGAAGATGACGCTTGAGGCTTTGAGTCAGAGGTGCTGATGACAAAGTTGATGAAAAACATTAAAAGCTAAACATCAAAAGCAAGCCTTTGGTGAGGAGGGAGCGCATCATGTATTGTTAAAAAACAGTCACCTAGGTCAGTTAAGGAGAAGAACTGCTGAGCTCCAAGGGGAGTCTGGTTCAGTCACCCGTATTCCAAGGAGCTCTAACCTCAGTGGGCTTTGTGAGAGGAGGCTTAAAATATGCCTCACTTGTGGTGTTCACTTAGCTCCCAAATGAAACTGTGTTGGAGGAGCTAATGTGAATCAGCTGTTAAATATCTATTAGTTAAACAAATGAATAATTTTCCTTTGCCCTGGTGTGGTGGGAGACTCTCTGTTTTCTGTTTTTAGAAAGTTATTGTCTGAGAGATATCCTCTTGTGAGAGTTTACAGAGCACTGTAGTAAAAATCTGATACTTTACTTATTTTAACTTAATTTTCCTTGATAAACTCCATTCGTTTGTTAATGCTTTAGTATGTAATTGTTTTTAACATGAAAAATTCCTGTTCAACTGCCTTTAAAAATTATTGCTTGGTGATTGGGAACAATGGATATAATCTATGAATCGTTGTAAACACGGATTTTTTGATTAGTATTCTGTTGCATAGAGCTGGCAGAACTGGATTTGAATACAGATCTTCAACCTACTTTTTAGCTGGTTTAAAACTGCATGAGCATGTTCCCTTTTCTAATACAGTTTTTTGTTGATTTGCAGACTTCTTGTGCAGTGTTAGGCTGCCGTGCATGCCCGTGCACTTGCCACTGCCTGTGCACAGGTGTTCACATGGACTGTCAGCAGCTGGTCATGGGCCTTCGTGTTAAACTTCTTAAACAGAAACTGATAAAATGGTTTCCCTCGCTGTGGTCAAAGAAAAGTAAGCGCTATAAAGATACTTAACTAAAGCTAGCACGTTTTTACCTTTTCTAATCTCAAGTGTTGGAAAATATTATCTTTTTGAGTTAAAAAAAAAAAATCAGGCTCTAATCGAACTTCATTGGGAAGCTTCTCAGTGACTTACCTGGTTTAATTCAGTGTATGCTTATTTCTTAAGAAATGGACTACTGCAGTTTTCTTTAAGTTTTTCAGTCAGCAAAAGCTGCTTTTTTTTTTTTGGTGGTAGTTTACTGTTTCATTAGCTCTCTGAATTGCTATAAAATTTAAAGCAAACTTTCTGGCCATCTGGGTATCCATTCTAGTTACATACTCATACTAAATCCCAGGCAACAAAAAGCTTAAAAGCTGAAACCATTGTTTTCTTTTGTGCTGAAATAGAGCCAGATCCTGGACACCAGACAGAACACAAGTAAACATGTGTGGGTAGAGGTACCTATAACGAGCCACAAAACCCATGAGATCTGAAGAGTGTTAAAACCAATATGGGGCAGTTTCACTTGAGCAGAAGTGTGCATTTATTTCCCTTGTATGGCATACAAAAGGGGTGTTTGTAAGTGTTGTTTTTTTGGGTTTTTTTTAGAAGTTAATTTAACATTGTGCGTTCAGATCTGTAGGTCGCAGGGAATGGAAGGTGGAGTGTTCACAAGGGTTCAGGATGATACGATTTCAGAGAGGAGCAGTATTGAGACTGCAGGATTCAGGCAGTAAATCACTGTACAGTTAGACCATGATGCCTACCTGTCACATCAGTGGCATGGTAATTATAGTTTACTGTCATGCTGCCCTGTGACATTCTCTTATTACAGCTAACAGCAGCTTTCATATTTTGCTGCGCCCGAACATGGAAAACAGTTGTAGTTCTTAGAAAGTTTATAGCCTGTAGGCTATAGAAATACAGCATTATGAATGCTAAATTAATAGGGATTTAATAAATTATCTTCTCTCCCATTAACTTTTACCAGCGTGCCAGGTGTTGCAATGTAGACTGTAAAACCAGTGGTGGTTTGCTCACTGGTGTGGGTAACGTGCATGACTGTGCAGCAAGACCTGAGAGTGTGCATATCCCATAATGGCAGCGATGCTGGGTGAAGGGATACAGAGAGGAAAAAAATAAATAACGTTAGTCACTGCTGTCTTTCTGTGCAGTAGTACTGGTACAGCATTTACCCATAGACTAAGCATTTACCCCTTTTCCTTGTGTTCATGTTCAGTATTTAAACTCTTGTGAGTCTGTAGTAGGATTCTCCATTCTTTGTTAGAGAAAAATGTGTAACAGCGTTTATTTAAAGTGATGCCTTGTGCCACGGAAGCAAACACAGCTCATTGTAGGATGGAGGAAAGAGTTTCCATTTAACTTTGTAGAGAAACACACTGAAGACCAACAGATTTGATCCACCCACACTTTATTTTTTCATACCTCTTCATTAAAAAAAAATCAATTTAGATGAAGAGGAGATTTTACAGAAAAGGTTGATATATTTTCATGAAAGGAAGAGCTAACCTCATCCTGTTAGAAAACATCTTGCATCTTCACCTATCACTGCCTGACTGCTATTGTGTACTGTTTTCCTCTCAGCCCAGCCTGTGAATTCACCAGATCACCTGGTTGGAGAGAACATTTCACCCACACAGCTCACTCCTCTCACTTCCCCTGTGCTTTAGAACCCCCCATGCCACTGTACTGACAGTGGAGATTCACTGGGAGCACCTGATTGTATTCCTTCTTGCATTAGGAATTTTTATTGGCTCTTCTAGAAGTGCGACTTAAACTGATTTTCACTAAATACAAGTCAGCCCTCAGAGAAGAAGCTGTCTGCAACTTTTGAATAGATTTTGAGATACTGACAAAAGCTAATCTTAGCATATTGATGCTACTCTTCACTCAGGTCTGTGTGGGTTGGAAAGAGGGTTTTCAAACGGCAATTCAGGATAGCTTCTGCTCAGTTGTTTCCTTAGCCTCACTAAGCTAAAGTTAGCTTTTGTAAATACCTTTCTTTTCTTTCACTTCAGTATTTAGAGTAGGCATGTCAAGCTGACCAGTGTTTTTAGCTGAACATAAATAGTCACCTTGTTAATCCTGGAATTTCCATTGCAAGCCTTTCTTGCATCTCTGGGTGAACTAAGATGACTTTGGGATGCAGCTGTTACACCTGAACAGTATTGTGCAGGTATTGACTTCCATTCAAGAAGGTTTTTAGCAGGGGTGACAAAAAAGTGCATCGGTTGTTTTCCAGTCTTTGGTGTGCAAAGATTGTTTCTGTAGTAGAGGTCATTACACAGCTTCTTCCTTGAGGTTTGTAGGGCACAGTTGGCAGCATCCAACTGCTGCCAGTGTTGGTTTTCCTTACATTGCTTACTTACACTGCAGCTGGGATCCTCAAGAGCATGTGTGTACGAAACATCCTGTTGACAACCTCAGCACAAACATCAGTGGCAGTAAAAGAAAAGGGCATTAAAATGCTTCTTAGTCTTTTCAAGTGCACTATCTCCAGATCAGGACTCAGGGTCAGTGATAAGGGTGTCTGGAGTTTGTACAGTTACTGTCTGTAATGTAGCTGATCTCCTAAAAGAATGTAATCATTTTCATTCTTTGGCACTCCTATGCAAATTAGCAGAGAAATTAGTGCCATCAGAAGATACAGACCAACAGATGCACTTTTCTGTTACGCTTCCTTGTGACTGAAGAGACAGAACTGGGAAATGTCTGGAAAATTCTATCCAGTATACTTCACATTTATTGACTGCTCAGTATTTTGCAGACAAGTTCATAAGCTTTGCACAGGTATTAAATTTATTCTGTTCATTTTGTATGGATTAATCAATTAGTGAACAATAGACAGTATTGAGCTCTGTCAACAACTTGTATCCATATAACAGAAACACACCCCCAGTGCATGGCGAGCTGCTGTAGTTCAACACGAAACTCGCATCAGGAGGATCTTCCTTGGTAAGTGAGGAAGTGGCATGATCTGTCATTAGCTTCCTTCTAACGAGAAACAGGTATCTGCAACCACATCTTCAGACTCCTACGCCACTGTGGATATCAAGATGTTAAACTTGGTTTATTTTAAAGGTCATCATGTGAGATCTCATGCACAATTTCTCAGCCATAAACAAAACATAGCTCCATAAAAGGAAAATGCAGATTATCAAAAGTGAGTGAAACTTAACACAGTGTCTAAAAATAGACTCCGACATTACTTTTCTGACTCAAAAACATTAGCAATTATGTACAGGATTTGGCTTTTTTTGGTTGATATGAGAAAAAGTTCGTGTCTGTGTGGAATATAGTTTTATTCTCTGTGTGATAGCAAAATCCAAAATAGACCAAGTGTTTAGAGTATATGGAGCATCTGCTGTGAAGAATTTACCATCTAAGAGAACAAAGCTGAACAATAGAGCAGACAGGATATAACTATACAAAGGGTGAAAGGTAGGGAGGAGCACAAAGCTGACTGACCCCTTTTTCACAAGAGTAGAGGAGAAGCTGGAGTACATATTTTTGCACTTTTTGTACTCTCTGTGACAAGGATGGATGTGGTAAAGGAGGAGGAAGCTGAGGGACTCAGAATGGACTCATGGTATCATCAAGACAAAGGAGAAAGAAAATCTTTATACAAAGCGGCTTAAAGAATATTTTGTGGATGAACCGGTGAGCAGAAAGTTAAAATAGTCAAGGATCTGGAACTGAGGTCACATTATTAATGTCAGGGGAAAATTATTTGCCATCTCCATGAGTGCTTTTATTGGTAATTTAGGTATGACTCCAAGATCCTGGATGATGTCCTGAATTCAGATCTACCCACTATATACATGGGAAGTATTGATGTACTTTCTTATATATGATTGTTGGCAGGAGATTGTTTAAAATGGTAATCAGCATTTTTTCAAGTTTTCACTAGTTGGGTATAAAACTTTAGACTGAATTACTTATAAAGGATGAAATGCTGGTTGAATTAGATGGATTAAAGTAACATACTTTGGATCTAAGTTCTCACAAACTTAAAAGCTATTTAGCCAAGGAATTTTGCTCCAAGCTCTTTTCTGTTTGAAATTTTTAAATTATGTGCTTAAGAAGAAGGAACTGATATGCAGTAATTCATGGGGACTGCATGAGATTTTTTGTGAAATGTATTATATTTAACTGAGATGGGAGGTGAACTGAAGAATGCCAAAAAGGGGTGTTGAATGACCATCAATTAAGGAAGTTGCTACCTGTCCTGGAGTCTCATAAGTGTATTGGAATGACACTGTGTTTCAACTACATTGCCATTATATTCTTGGACTAATTATTCTTGAAACAACACGCATTTCTCAGAGGCACTCAAAGCTACTAAATAAACTATTGTAGACTTGAATTCAAACACGTTAAACTCTTTCTTTCTTGAAAGGAAAAGTGGAGATATGACTAAGGCAAGGGACTATGAAGGCTGACTTGACATCTATTCTGAACTCTTTCATTGACCTTTTCACACTCACCAGTAATTTCATCCCTTTACAGTTCCAGATCCTCTGTTAGAATAGACACACTGTCATCAAGGCTCACATAACAGGCTGTGGTTTGAACCAAGGTACCAAGTCCTTGCCTTCTGCTTCTTGTTGCAGCCTCTTTTGCTTCTTACCTCCTCCCTTCTGCCAACACAGACAACAAGCTTGTGGTTGCTTTTATTTTTCAGTTGAATCAATTCACTGATTTGATTCGCTGTGGGACCACACAAGTTGTAGTGGTGGCACAACAGCAAGGATGGCACCTTAGTGAGAAAGGGTACCTGGGAAAGGAGAGTGCCTGAGGAGGGAAAATGGGGACTGCTGGCCAGTATCAGTCACCTAGGAAATGTCAGTACAGCCAAAGCCTCACTAGCTTCAGGCCCAGAGAAATACCTCCTGGCAGCCTAACTTTTGCATTTGTAGATCTTGTTTATAGACAGTGTTCATATTAGTCAAATGAGACTTGTAATCTTTTTGCATTAAATTATCCCTACAGACGATGAGAGGCATGGCAAAAGAGCCCTCCTGAACAAGGATATGGTACATTGGGAGACAGTTTGCTTTGTAAGTTCTGTGATTTCTGGGAGCAGTTAAGACAAATGTTATTTCCATATAATTGAAGTTGTATTGTTAAAATACCAGTTAAAATGACTGGCTACTGGCAGAAGAGCCAGACTGAAACAGATCTCTGAGCTGGCTAAACTTCTCAAGTATTTATTCAGTTTTGTAGAACACCATGCACCCCTGCAATGAAATCTGCGCTGCAAGAGTTCTGCTAACAACAGCTGCGTTACAGCCAGGCTGGCTGTGCTTTCATCAGCTGTAGCTCTAAAAATGCCTGCAGTGTCCATGCACTCTCAGACACATTGGGGAATTGTTGGGCCAGTATTGCATTATTGAATAGTTAAAACAGTTGTAGTTCAGGTGGACTAGCCATGGATTTTGATGCATATGGCAGCAATGCAAGTCTGTGATGGAAATCTGCATTTCCAAGCCTAGATGGTGATTTTAGGGAAGACTATCTTTTAAGCCCCAGACTTTTTATTACTTCTTGCTAGCTCTCAATAGGGATCATGGCAGCCGATAAAGAAGTCACTCATGTAGAATCTAAAATTAAATATCTTGTTCTACCTCCTTTATCCTCCCACTATTGTTTCCTGAAAACAAACATTTTGAAGTCATTACTGAATCCACAGCCTACTTGTAAATGTTTGCCTGGGGAATTAGTGCTATGGAAGAGGTTTGGGTTGGTGTCTGTGTCAGCTGAAGTTCTCTGTCTATGACTTGGATGCACTGTGGTCAAGTCAGTTTTACAAGTGTGACTTGTGAAGTCCGTTCTAGAAGAGTACAGTGGAAATCTCCTCCTGCCCCTGCATCACACTCTCAGTTCTGCAAGTGCAACTGTGCATACAACTATCTGGCCAGCTTGACTGGGGAACTGATGCAGGGTAAAAACAAGCCTGCAAAAGAAAGTGGTTTTGTCAGGTGGGATTTTTTGATAACCAAGGACCACTGCTGCCAGAAGAACCACTGAGGAAGCACTTTTATTCCCCTCCAGGAGGCCTTTGAACCAGGTTATATAGTTCCTGGGCTACCCAGGGCCCCACAGTTCACATTACCAGATGCTTTGGACAGTGTCTCAGTCCTAAATGAAAGATGAAAACAGATACCTTTTCAACACAGAAGTGGCAGCTGGAAGTATTTAAAGGGTAGATATTGGCAACTACAAATGAGCTAAAATGGAAGCTAAGTGGATTCTTGTACGTCTAACAGACAAATAGCATTCTTGTACAAAGTGAGTTGTCTTTCCTGGCAGTAAGGCACTCAGACTTGTTTCTTGACTGGATAACAGATGCTGTGCCTCTTCTCTATGTATGTAAGATAGCAGCATTTTATATTTGGGGGAGGAGTTAGTTGTGACCAAGTTGTGCCAATTCAAAGTGTGGACAAGAGAACAAATATATTTCATCTTGCAGCAGTTTTTGAGTTAACTGGTTTTAATTGTAAGAGATTATTTTTAAAATAGAACTGCCAGAGGCTAAACTTTGCAGATCATTAAATATAAATACTTTTTTCCAAATGGCCATCAGTTCCTCTGTTTAAAGAAACTACTATGCAGTTGCCTACTCCTCTGGTATTCCTAGGGTTTCCTAGTGAGATTTCACTCTTTTCTTCTAAATCATGGTATTCATTCACTTTCTATCAAGGTATTAATAGCCATGGTAACCAGCTGTCAGTGAGAACCTTGTCCAGTCCCTGGAGTAACAGGAGCCAACAAAAAGGAGTATTTTTCTTTCATTCTTTTCCTATGGTTCTTTGATAGTTTGCCACAAAAAGCAGATTATTTTGACAGAACCAGGCTAGGGAGTGGCTCCATGTGTAGTCAGACTGGCAGATCTGAGAGGACTGGCAACTATAGGTGGTGTGAAGGAGTTCATCTCTTAATACAGACCAGCTGCACAACTCTGACCATGTCCTCAGATTCAGTAATGCTTCCTCTCAGATCAAGGCAGGGCAGATGGAAACTCCATTCTCAAAGTCCCTTGTGATACAGAGGCCAAATTCAGCTTATGGTCTGTATGATTTCTGAATGATAAACTTGAAGTTCTGATTGCTCTAGACAGGCAGATGAGTCTGATCCTTTGCTTTACTTGGCCAAGCTTTGCAGAGCAATCCTCTGTACTGAACTGGTCCCAAAGAGCATAAGGGATAGAAAAAGGCAAGGAGAAGGGAAAGGTCCAGGGGAAAGAATTGAAAGAAAAGTTGTTCCAGGATCTACACTAACCTTTTTTCACTATTTTTTGATGCTGCTCCTGAAATTTATTATTTTCTAAATGAATGAGGTGATGACATCTTGAACAATATGTCTTCCTGAGGAGTCCAGGTATTTCTCACAGCTGCTGGGATAGGTGACAGACAAACTACAGTTAGCTGTGAACCATGTAACATATATCTAGGAAAGCATATAAACTTTTGGGGCATTATTCACACTTGAAGGCAGATTGGCAAAAATAATACAGTTGGCTCCAGTCTCTACGTTCCTACCACATCTATATAAGCCTAGATAAGATAGAAGCTCTTTTAAAAGGATTTATGCATTTGAGTTTTCTTCTGACTTCTGGCTCCAGATTTTTGTCTATAGATTAAACAAACACAAGCATGAAGGATTACCAAGAGTCATTTCTGAAGGAAAAGATTTGGGAGGGGAGGAGCAAAATAAAAATGTGCCTCTGTTCCCTAAAACAAAAGCATATTCTTTGGAATCTCTTTATAGAGCTTCTAAATGGGGAGCATATACCCTGGTCAGTATGTGAAAGGTACTTAGTCTAGTCCCACTGCCCTTCAGAAAATTTACCAGGCCCTGGAAGTATCACTGGGGAGGCAGATATGACCTATAAACAGACTAAGTGTTAGGGATTACCTCCTACCTCATGGAAAAACAAGTACTCTATTATACAGAGTAATAACTCAGCCCTCTATTCATAAAAGTGGGGAATGAGCAGCTGCTTAACAGCTCTTTTTTGTGTGTTATAGAGCCTTTAAAATTCTGTCTATGAATTTTTACATACAAATACCTATATTGTGTATCTGGTTTGGGGGCAGGCAAACATACTGGATCTTGGAAGTTTGTACATTCATGTGGGGTAATAAAACAGTCTGCACATTTTAATTTTTAACTTTCCAATAAACTGCAAGAGTTAGTAACAACAAGCTTGTTCATACAAAAGTGGTGTGAAGTTGCAACCTTATCCAGGGTGGGAGGGAGAAGGAGAGACCCCCGTGGAGGACTCTGTGACCCTTTTTAAGTAGGTATCTCCTTGGTCTTAATAGTGCAAGTCTGATTTATGGGTGGACCAGGGAGCTTTTGCAGGTTAAAACCTGTGTTCTCCACACCACTTCCACCCCCTCCAAACAGTCCTTCGAGGGCAACAAGGCAGAAAGAAAAGGAAGGAACAAGGGAGCAAGGAGCCTGGAGACAAGGATGTTTTAAGACAGAACTGCTGGCAAAAGCAGCATTTATCAGGCTGTGTCCTGTAGATATTAGCTACCTTTGTTGATGTGGATGTCTGTGACATTAGAAATATTAAAGGCTTCCCAGCAGAACTAGTACAAGGAAATATAAACCAAACCCATTTTGTTTCAGGATTAAAAAACCCCCTGATCTATTGAAAGGGAGAATTGTCATTATGGAAGAAATGTGCTGTTTCTTCAGCTGCCCTTGGTGAGACATAGCACTCAAAATTTACATGTACACCATGGCCCTTCCCTGCAAATATGTGTATTTGTCACATAAAACTGTTGGTGGAAAAATTTCAACAAGTCTAAGTAATTTAAAAGTTCAAGTTTCATTTTCATGACTAATATTAGAGGCTACATCCCACTGACTTAAAATGAAAAAATGATAAATTTCTAAGGCATTTTGGAAATGAAATGTAGTTTTTGGAGGTAATTTATTGATGGTAGACTATTTACTCCATTCCTTGCTAAGATCCAGTTCTCCTGCTGTGTGTGGTCAAGCTTCATCTCTAGGCACTGTCATAAGAACTTGGTGGGTGTCAGAGTTACAATTCAAGACAACTGAGAGGCATTTTTGATTTTGTGCCATGTAACTAAAAATCAGAACAGAAGTTGTCTTTCAAGTTGAATATATGGGGACTTTTTAATCGTGTAAAATGAAAACAATTCTCTCTTCTTTCACTGCATGCAACTTTTCAGTGTTAAGCAAAATTTTACATTACTATCCCATTGTCTCTTTTAGTAACAAGAGGCAAAGTGAGTTTACATAGGATAAAAGTCTCACCATAATCGTCTATTTTTAGAACTGAACTTTTTCCCCACAACTCTTGAAGACAAAACACCATGTGCGAGGTTGACTACTCTCATCGTATTCCAGCTGAGAACAGAAATAAAAGTGCCAGCAACATCACAAATAAGCCTTTTTCTCACAAGACTTACAGCACATTTTTTTCTGACAGAAAGCATTCAGATGAATTTCCAAACTCTTAGATGTTTATCTAAACTATACCCACATTTTTTAACCTTTTGTAGCTTTCCTTATATCTGAGACTAAAAAATACATTCATCAGGGCCATGGCTTAGAACAACAATCATCCCTAGCGGATAAATTGTTTGTTTTCAGAGTTACTGCTATGAATTGTGGGGAGGGGAAAAACTGATGAATTGTCTGTTTTAAAGATTCTCCCTTATTTGAAGTAAGCTTTAGCCTGTTTTTCCTGATTTACTATTTCATATACTTCCTTCTGACAATGATCCTTTAAAGTGATTATCCTTCTCTTTACTGAATGCAAAATGTCTTTAAAACAAAGGTTAACATGAGGAAATTCTATAGCAACCAACTCAATAGCCCTGTATTTATCACTCGCAATAAGTCTCGTTATTTACTGTTCAGACTCACTTTCTCCAAGTGATCAGCCTCATCACAGCTTTTCTCCTAAAGTCACTGTACAGCAACGCATTCACAGCATTTGTGCTCCAGATGCCATCTGTTCGTTCACATGCTCTCTCACGGGGGTTTTGCCGCTCATGGGGCGCGTGGGTCTGGCTCAGT
>VWPU01008444.1:94-11485 GCA_013398955.1 Callaeas wilsoni
GGAGCGAGGCTGCCCCGGGAGCGGCACCGGAGCGGCACCGGAGCGAGGCTGCCCCGGGAGCGGGGAGGGAGCGAGGCTGCCCCGGGAGCGGCACCGAGCGGCACCGGAGCGGGACGGGGGCGGCACAGGAGCGGGAACGCTGTCCCAGTAACTGCGGGGAAGGGGCCGCCCCTGCTCTCCTCTGGCCGCTTTCCCGGCCGGGGGCCGGAGCACGCCGGCCTCTCCGGGCCGTCCGTAAGCTGGAGGTGCGAGGAGAAGGTCAGGAAACGGGAGCAGACTCCTTACGCCGTGTGTGCCCCGCAAAGCCCGTGCGCTCCTCAGATATTGGCCTTAAGGAGGAAAAGTCTGCTCGGAGCCTGAGTGCCAGTCCCACAGAGCGCATTTCGTGTCACCCAGTGGTGACACCTATCAGGTGCTAGTACGATGCCTGTTTTCACTCAAACATCTCCCTCCGAGGATGTTCATTCACAGACTGCCTGGGTTTTCACTTGGGTGCTGCTAGTTCATTTGGAGTGATGCACGGAATGACTCAGTGATCCTCCCCAGGACCCCCTGAGCAATTTCTCTTGGAAAAAAAAGCCTTATCCCCATGCAGTGCCTCGTACAAGCCTCTGAAATACATAATGTAGCTCAAACACGGTGGTTTGGTTGTACTTTTAACCGTCTGTCCATAGACAAGCATATTTCTTGTCTCCTCCCTCTGCTCATTTAACCTGTGCTGGTGGCTCTGAGTTTACACTCTGCTCAAAGCACACGCAGCATCTTTCTTTGGTGAGGGCTTACTTCGGTTCAGAGACATTTGGGATTGAAGCAAGCGCACCACTCAAAAGTCCTTCACAGTCCAGACACAGTCCCCCAAAACTGGAGAGCAGGTCCCCATCCCAGGTCTTTGCAGTCACCAAGCCCAGACAGCATTCCATTGCCCACCAGTTTTCTCCACAGCTCACTGATACGGGCACTGCCAGGTGATGTGCTCGGCTCCCTTCCCAGGCACCTCATCAAAGGGCAGCCCCTGACATTTTCCAAACACCATCTGCTAGTGTTTATTTTGGCCCTTCTACAGGTGTTTCCAAATTATTTTATGGAAGAACATGGAAAACATGATATAGGGCAACTCACTGAAGGAACTGGGAGACTGAAGGTGAAAGCTCCCCAGGTGACATCTGCTCTTTTTGCAGCCTCAGTGCTCCATCCTGCCTTGCTCTGACCCTCAGTACGAATGTGCAGTGCTGAGTCCCTCAGGAGAGGCAAAGCCCATCCACAGTCCTCAAAACAAGGGCTTAGGAGTTTATTCAGAATGCAACCTCTGCTCTGGAAAACCTGTGACTTTGGAGACAAGTGGGATTTGGGGAGGCTGAAAATGCAACAAGAGAAGCAGATTTTCTTCAGATGTGTGGATGCCGTTGTAGGCTTCATGAGCCATCAGTAAATGAAAAATGAAGTTATTTTAGTAAACAAAAATGCACATGTAAGCATTGAAAGGTGAAGTCAGAAGTTTGGAGTCAGTTTGCATTTTAACAGACACAGAAATAACAATGAACTGAGGAAACACGCTTGTTTATAGGGCTGCCTAAGCAAAGCCATACAAGTCAGACAGAGAGCTGTCAAATTCAGTTATGCTGAATAATATCCCATTACTCCCTGGACAAATAAGCCAGTCCTCACTGGAGCTATCAAGGAATACGATTCCAGTAAATTATATACAATTCTAAACTTGTTTTTTAAACATATGCTTTTTGCGGGGGTAGGAAGTCCATTACCTTATTTTCAATAATGCCATCTATTTCTATAGGTCTGATAAAGTTCGGTCTGTGAAATGTTTCTTCAGCTACCTCAAGGCAAGTGCTGACATTACCAGGAAACAAGAAGTGCTAAAGAAAGAAATGTACGTAAGTGAAAGCCTGGGCTGAGATTACATGGGATGAAATGGAAGATGCGCAGACAAACATTAAAGTGTTTCTGCTGACTTACTGTGGAACTTAGTCCTTTTGCTGAAGAACTACTGTGGGATTTCAGTTGAGTCTTGATGAATTGTGAGGCAAAATTTGATTTTGGTTAATTATTTGGTAAGTTCTGAAAATTGCATACATACGGGGGAAGTCTCTCTATAACATGCATTTCTCCGGTTTCCATTCCTTGCCGTGCTGCTGTTGGGGATATTGAACACCTCCAGTTGTGGAATCCCTGCCCCAGGAAAAGGACGATGTCAACTAAGCACAGGCAGTGCTGAGATTTATAGAGAAGTAAAGACAGCTTCTGATATTAAGCAAAGAAAGCTGATCTGGGTAAAAAGCTTGCTTAAGTAAAATGAAGCTGTTCTTTTTTTTTTTTTCCTTCTTCCTCTTTTTCTTTTTTAAGTTTAACAAAAAAGAAAAATAGAAAATCCCCACTGATTGCATCCAGCTGTTAAAATTTTATGATACTGAGATCCCCAGTTGTCATGACCACTTCATGTAGTTTGATATGCAGTCGTATTCTTTTCAGTTTCATTTTCTTCCCCAACTTTAGTTAATAAAACACCTTTCAGACAGCCTGTTCTTAGCAGTTATAGAGTGCCTGGTCTTCTTTTATGAAGAGGAGAACTGTGTGCGGCTATACCTTGGCACATGAGAACGTTAAACTGCAACCGTAATTCCCATTACTGTCAGCGAGAGCAACACTGATGCAAAGGCGATGCGGGCTGAACGGCAGCAGTTTTTTTCTGATCACCGTAGACCGGCCCTGCAATAAAAAGATCAGCTCTCTGCCCCAGCTCACTCCCCTTGTCTGTGGATGACTTTGGGCCCACACCCAAAGTGAGAAAATCTCTCTAAAGTTGAGAAATTCAGAGGCAAACCAGCACCTCCCAAACTATTGTACATTGATTCTGTTTGATCCGCAGCAAGCATGAGGGTTGTTATCTACACTGTTTGCACAGTTTCAGCTTGGCTTTTATAAAGGACTTTTTTGCTGCTTGATTGGCACAGATAAAATAGCCAGGATAAAGGCCATGCCCACATTTTTACTTGTAAATGCACTAATATTCTTATTCTGCCAATACTCCCAATTCCCTCCTGACTCACTGGTGTCTGCTCACACCAGCAGCCATGCACATATAGGAGGTGTGGAAGTGATTCCCCATGCCAGGGCAGCATTGACATCAGTGAGGAGGAAGAATACTCCAACAAACACTTCTGCTTTAGAGCTCTTTGTTTGGTACAGCACACTGGCATTGCTCTGGCTTGCTACCACTGCTCCTATATATAGAAAAAACCCTACCAATACATTAAGAAAGAATAAATGTACACGTCAGCAGCTCAAGGATCAGACCAGCTGATTTAATTAATCCCAGAACAAGCATTTTATATAAGGGAATTCAGAATTATGATTAAGATTCAAAGGAAATAAAATATGGTACAGGCAAGAGGGTTTTGCTGTGCTCTAGCTGGTGAATATTTTTTTTGAGCCTTGGCATTCTTTTGTGTAAGTCTTTTGCCTTCGTGGTGTTGAAAATGGTTTGGGGAATCTATTTAATGATGCAGTTTTATGTAATAGTTAACCACATTACTGCATTAAATATAAAGCAGTGAGAGGAACTGAAAATAAACTGGTTGATTTGCTAAGAGGTAGCACTGATAAACGCTTTGGTCAACCAATACATTTTGTGGACAATGTTAAAGGAAATATTATCTTCTAACATGCTTAGCTTGAGGAAGCTTTATCCTTCCTATGCCAGTATTTATAGTCATAGTTTAATAGGAAGTCTTTAATGATAACATCTTACTGCTTGTTTAATCATCTTTTACCGAACAAAGTAGCTGAGTTCATCTGGGACCTATAAAGGATGGACATTATGGCTGGCTGGGATAGGAACATGGAGGCTCCCAGTGGCTCTGGCAGGCATGGGACTGTGTTGTAGCACTGCCCCTTGGAGAAATACTTCAACTGTTTCTCCAGGGCAAGTCATCAGCTTCCATTTGCTGTGCCTGCCTCTCTTGTGACAGGGATAGGAAAAGTGGCTTTTCAAAATTACAGAGATTTTAAAATGCAAAAAAAGGAATGTAAAGGGAAAGGAACACTTGCAGCATGTGGGGATGTTTTCTGAGATGGAGTAGAATTCACATCAAGACCCTTTATTTAGTAGGGAAGATCCAGCTGACAGCTAACTTTTTGATATAAAACCACTATCAGCTTGCCTTTTCTCATCTTTCTTTGATCCCCTCCTCCTCCCCTCTATGCCTTTCACTCCCCTCTTAGTAAACCAAACAAAAAAGAGGAGGGAAAGAGTGGAATTACCATGACGGTTGTCATCATCACACAGTTCAACCTGTGCCTCTCCTTCCCCTGCCACCATCCTCAGGCACAACTTCCCTGGACAAGGGAATGTCCCCAGCCTGAGGACTGCTGCAGCCCATCTTGTTCTAATATAAAAGCATTGCCAAGGGTTAAAATGAATTTTATACTTCCCAGGAGTTTGTTTTTTTTGCCAGAGGCTAATCCATTGGCACCCCCCCGGTTTGGATCCATATACAGTAACTCTCCTGCATGGCTCCTAAAGGGTTTCTCTAGGGCAAATGGCTCCAGGTCCTGGTCTGGGAAGGCAGTAAGCAACACCCAGTGGGCTCGGCAGAGCTAGCACTGGTGGATTGCTTTGAACTAATGCAAGAAAAAATTAAATTTTCCCTACCAAGAAAAAAATTAACAGTGGCATGGTAGGAAGCAGATCCCGTCCAGAAGAGTTTGTAGCTGAAACAAGGAATGAGGCAGAAACAATGGTAAGGAGAGGCGCAGTGACACTCCTGAAGTAGTATAGTAGGGATGAGATTGGTACCCACATCTCTGAGGTGTCAGATAAGTGCTCCTTTGCATCCCAGAACTGGTAACAGAACAGTAACCAAGACATCTTGAAGTCATCTCAGGTCTGTGAGAAAACCCAGCTGCCATGCTCCAAGTGGCCATGCAATGCTGAAGTGACAAGAGGGAAGTGAAGGAAGAAGAGATGAGTGAGAAAGGAATTGTAGAATAAAAGGATGCAAATAAATGTCTTTGTGCTGTTAGGCCAGACTGCAGTGACACAACACCTTGTACAGACTTCTTCATCTTCTTTTGAAAAGAATTTGCTCTATGTCCCTGTCCCTCTCCAGTCAGAACGTGGGGTTGTGATCATTCATAACAGCAAGCATCATTTAATAGCACTAGCGTGAGTGAAGCCAGTGCTGGAAGTCTGAGCTGAGGTATTGACTCCCCAAAAACCCCAAATTCACAGTTAAATCTATCTTATCAAAACTGTAAGTATTTACTTTGGAAAGGAAAAAGTGCAAAAAAAAATTATTTCACCTTTTTTCTAAGATATGAAATTATTGTGCATATATGAACTCCTGCACTTCCTGAAGCAAAGAACAGCCCTAGACTTATGGCCACTAAGTATTAAAGACATAAAATAATGTGATTCAGCCAACAAATTGAGGGCTGAATCCTGCTAGACCTGAGTTCCTTTTGTGTCCTATAAAATTAGGAATTGTGGATATCAAAGAAAAAATGCTGAGTGTCCTCCAGGGCTGGTTCACAGCCTTGTGGAAAGTCAGACTAAAAAGAAAACAACAAATTAAAGTCCCACAAAATTCCTTAGAACAAAGAAAACTGCGTCGAAGCAACAGCTTTCACTTTTACCCCCCCAAGAGCTGAAATAAGCAGGCACTGAGGTGGTAAGCAGTTCTCATTCTGCCACCAGCAGCAGGATGCACATTCTTTAGAAACAACAGAAATTGTCTGATTTAGCAGAGTAGCTGAACAATTAGAAATGATGGAGGGGAGTGGGGGTTCAGTTTATGTAGCTGGAGTTCCAAGACAGAAATACATATTACGACAGGTTAATGGAGACTGTGACATTCCCTATACATGTAAATAAACACTGAATTTGAGAACCTCTGTTTTCCCCAAGCACTAGTAAATAAAAGTATAACAGAGACTTCATGTAAAGTAACCATATGCTTATAATTATACAAACATAGTGGATCCCCTGTGTGAAATTTCACATCTTTATTGCATCTATTTTAATGTTTACAAAGTTAGCAGTAATTTTTCAAAATCGAATCTATCCTAAACAGGAAAAACAATTTCCTACATAATTTTAATTTTCTACACTAGAGCAAATGAAAGCAGAATCACTGTTGCAAACTTCTTCCCTTTCTCCTGATCTATACGCTGCAATTTGTTTTCCTGATGTCAGGATGTGTTTTGATGCACCAAGAATGCAGGAGTGGCTTCACTCTTCACGTCCATATATTAAGTTTTTAACTGTGAGTGAGAGACAATGTGGTTCTAATATAAGACAGTGACAAAAATGCAGAGAGCTTGCAGAGAAGCAAAGTTGCCACTGGTTTGTGGCAAAATAAAACACTGTAAAAAGCAACAGTGATGCATAGGGTTAGTCCTGCTCCTTCTCCCGACTTTTCTTGTGAAAAGACTAACCGCCAAAAGCAGGAGCAAAAGGAAGAAAAATGGAAAAGCCTGTCCCCACGCTGTGGGGCTGCACAAGCCTCCACTGAGCCAGAACACCGGGAACTCGTCTGGAAGAGCTCTGCGGGCTGTGGGGCGCTGGGAGAAGTGCAGATCCCTTGCGGGATGCTTGGAAAGTGAAACAGAACTTTCTTCAGAGGACCACAATGCAGGAGCTACTTCAGACTCTACTAAAGCAACCCTATTTATTTGGATATGCTTGTCTCCTGTTAGTTCACATGCCATATTTTTGGCAGTTAAAAATCTTGATCTACTTAGACTTTTGAGGTTATGTTGACAGTTTGGAGATGGGGCATGCTGCAATAAATACGTTTAGAAAAAAAAATTTTGGTTTTCTGTGTTAAAGATTTAAAAAAAAATAAATTGGCTAATGTGATGGTCCAGAATGCAGTCAGCAGAGAAGGAGCTTGGTGCTTCATCTCAGAACATACTCACAGCCAAGAGCAGGGCAGCCCGGCCAGGAGGGAGGCAGGGAAAGGAGCTGGCCCATTACCCATAAGGGAAGATCCATCTGGGGAAGGGAAAACAACTCCTGGACCAAAATATAGCTACTGAAAAATAAATATTCCTGACAGTATGAAGCACTGAAAACCAACCTTTTCAGGAGGACTGCAGATAAGATTAAAGGTGCTAAAAATGCTGAGGCTAAATGGGTAAGAATTTAATGCCTCAGAACCAGGGCCTTTGAAAGACAATTCCCATTTTCAAAGCCAAGGCTTGCGGAGGCTGGTGTTTTGCTGAAAACCAGCACATATGGACTACATGGGCATTTCAGAAGATGTGCTAACTGCTGTGCCGGTAGGAATCCCTGCCCTCTGATTATGTGGTGCAACCACGGCCTTTTCGGAGCCTATTGTGCTAAAGCGGCGAAAAGCCCATAGTTTGAGGGGGTACATTTTCTAGTCATCCTAATAAAGAATGATTTTGGTTCACAGAAATAAAAATCCTGCACTAGATGGTTCATGTTAAAACAAGCATCAACCCAGATACAAAAAAGGAAGAAAATACTAAGGAGGAATGTCTACAAACTGATGGACTCTATACTCATACCCCTTATGCACCACAGAAAGTCTTACAAATGACCACAAAACAGAGGTGAAATGAGAGATGCTTACATCTTGGCTTGACCACTTTGCAGGGATGACTTTTAACCTCTGACATTCTTCCTCAACATGGCTGCTCATGTTATGGTTATAGCAAGAGAAATTGACATTAAACTTCCAGATGAAAAAAACCCACATTTGATTTGGACTGCTTCCTGACTTTGAAATTTGCCTCCACTCATTTTTCTTTTCTCCAGAATAGCAAATTCGCAGAAAGAAAAAATGTGAAAGATGTGAAAAGTATGTGCACTAGTGCAAGGCAATTAATGAAACTAGTTTTAAAATTGCCTTTTTGCAGTCTTCAAATTGCTTTAGTTCTGAGAAACATATCTGAAATTTAAAAAATTGTTACAAAATATGTATAATGCAATTATAAACAGAAATCTGGCCAACTTTTATTGTTGAGAAAACCAGAAAGGAAACAATTTTTTAAAATGCTATTCTTCTTTTCTGGTGGCTGCTATTATTTTACTCTTTTTATTGTTGCTGCCATTATTACACTCTTCCATGCACTGAAGCGGCGATCCCAAGTGTCTCACAGGCGCTGATTCATTCTCATGCTACCCCACAAAGTGCCCACTCCTGCCTGCAGTTCCCAGGTCCAGTTCCACAGAGGCTTCTCAGTGTCAATCAACACCAAAGCTTCTTAAGATAGTTCAATATATTCAAGTCCCTTGCAGTGACCTGTCTGTGTTGCTCCATGAGGCGCCACAATTGCTATAATCCCCACAGTTCCCTGCTCTATCATTCCCTAAGTGACTGTCTTGGCAATTAGCTGTATTGAACAATGGCATTGTCTTCCAAAATGGCAAGGGGACAACCCTGAGCAACCTAACACTTTGAGAAACAGGCCAGAAAGCAACGCTGCCTATTTATGGCTGTTACTACTACCTGTGTGCACTCTCACCCACTAAGCAACAGCCTTGGGCTTCTACAGAGGGGCACCTGCCTTAGCAGAGCCTCAGCCTGCACTGCCTGAAAGGTCACAAGTTCCAGAGGAAAAGCTCTGTTAGCTGCAGAGGGCTTCAAGTCAGGCCCCTGATAAAGAAGTGACAGTGCAAAGCAGCCATCCAAGTCAGTTTTAGAGAATGTGTTAAAACATGCAAAAGCAGCAGGTAGAAATTAAATCAGGCTGATGGAAGTTGCTCTTGAGACCCTGCAGCTTTGCATTAGTATGAAACCACCTCCCCTTGGGAGAGGAGGAAGCCAAGGGAGGAAAAAGCTGAGAACAAAGAGGGAAGAGGAGAGACAGACCAAGAGACAAAGGCAGGAAGGGAACAGACACTCCGGGAGCAAGAGAGGGGACCCTGGAAACCAGCAGAGTGAGAGTGGGAAAGGGCAGCCATGCAGCAGCAGCATTTTGGACCACAAGGAGGGGATGTGGGAAGTGGGAACAATATCGGAAAAGAAAAATAGGACAATGAAATACAGCAGGAGAGAAAAGAAAGAGCCTGGGGGGCTAGGGTTGGGCAGAAGTTGACGGAGGAGAAACTGGAGCTGGGCAGCTGATTGGAGATAGCCGGCAGGAGCATGGAATAAGCGAATAGGACACAAAAGGGGCAGAAGGAAACAAAAAAGTGATGATAAGGCTCCGGAAGGAACTGGGTCATGGCAAGAAAAAAATAGACAAAATGCTAAGTACAGAGCAGAAAGGATGGGAGTGGCAAAGGGGAGCAGAAGCAACAAAAGTGAGGCATCAGAAAAGAGAAGCCAAAGGGACAGGAGGAGGGGGAATGCTCCCAGTGCAAAAAGCAGCTGATGAAAAGGGAGGGTAGTGGTCAAGAGGGTGTCTGTGAAGCCAGAGGATAGACAGGAGGAGTGAAAGCACAATAAATAAAAGGGGGTGAAGAAATGGTACAGAATGAAGTGGGAATTGGTTTCGCAGAACACTTGCCTCATTTCTGCACTGTCACTGATACTTTTTTGTAGCCCCGTCTTTTCACAGTTCATCTGCCAGCACCTCGCAGTACATCTATCCTGCTAAAAAGAAGCCAAGGCAATGACGGGCCCCATTCTCTAATCCCAGCTGTACGATGTGTCCCACATCCACATGGTCATATCCAAATGGCCATCTAGGGACAGCCCCTGGCACAAGCCATAACTTGTAACAGGCCTGGGTACTGGCTGGGAAAGTGCTAGTTGGCATGGGCCAAAACCACACCAGGGAGCTCTCTAAGCCATGTATGGAGGGCTGCAGGATAGTGTGAGCTCCTGTCTTGGGATTATCTTTTTTGCTAGTAGAGGTGCAGCCCAGTTCACTTGGAACCTGAGCCGGTCACTTGCTTTGAATGTTCCCCTTGTGTTCCTCATAGTCCCTAGCATCTCTTCGTAGGAGATGGGGAACACAGTGGGACTAAGCACCCTACAGGTGAACTGGGATGTGCCAGGCTAGAAGCCTGCTCCATATGCCCGGTCAGGGTCTGCCTCATCTCGCTGATCCTGTGTTGCACTGGGAGTGGTGCCAAAAGCTCAGGCATGAGCTGCTCTCTCTTGGCGGAAAATGAGAACAGGGAAGAAAAAGACAAGTCCAGTGTATGACTGAATGAAGAATGGCAGCTGATGGAGGAGCATGGTCAGAGATCTCAGAATCACTGTGGGATGAATGCCAGATTCCCTTTCTTTACTATGGACCAGGCTTTCACAGCTAAACACACATGACCTCTTACTGGAAAGAGAGGAAAATCCACCAGTAGCAGAGCTGGGGCAGATAGGAGAGGTAGGAAGAAGTGGGCAATGGAAGATCAGGACAGGAAAGGAGGAAAGCTCAGCACAAGACAGAGAAAAGCCACATGGGGAAGTGGAAGAGGGTGGTTTGTGGCTGCCTGCAGCAGCAGTGCATGGTTCAGGCAAGAGGATGAGAAGGTGAAGGAGAAGCAAGTAGTGACCAGGACAGATAGAGTAATGCAAGCATGTTACCATGCTTTGTCCATGGCTTTGAACCCTAGACATGTGGTTGGATGAAACCATTGGAGAACTGATACCAGTTTTATGCTGAAGGATGCACCGCTGAAAACCCGAATTAAAAGGGGTGGGTGAATTTCCGAATCCTTGTACTTCTGCTCCACTGCTGCCTTTTGCACGACCAGCACAAGGCGAATGTGTGCCCTGCTTCGAGGAATCTTTCCTGCCTGCACCAGGCTACCCTGATTATCTTGACAATGCTGCCTGCCCAGTAGTGCCCAGCGCTGCCTTTTGCCAGGCCCCAGCGAGGAACTGTGCTCCACCTGGGCTGGTCCCCTCTTGGTGGCTGATTTGCAGACTTTGAGACAAGGAGAATGGTCTCTGGCTCTTTCTATGCTTTCCCTTCCTTCTCTGATGGGTGGCAGAGCCTGCCTCAAGGCTGCCAGCTAGATGGACCCTGGCACATCCCAAGGCGAGACCCTCACTTTCCACCAAATTCTCCTTCTTTTAAGACCCCTGCTTTGTGCCAAGTTTCTGGGCACGTAGCCACGAGAATACAGAGAGGCTCAAGTAAAATCATTAGCATCGCAAAAGTCTGCCCGCACTCAAAACTGGAGAACCTGTGAGGCACCTGAACACCTGACAGCACCGGTGGGTTGATGAGAAGCGGTACCCGGGAGGTGGCAGCAAGACGCGCGGCATCTCTCTCCGGCCCTCGTGCCCACTTCCCGCGTGGAGTACACAGCGAGGCGGGAGCAAAGGGACCCCCAAGCACCCGACCGCGGGGTGTCCCGCCCCGCCGCGGACCGCCCCGCGGGGCGGGCTGGGTGCCCCCACAGGGCGGTGCGCGGCGGGGCGGTACCCATGGGGCGGGGCGGGCGGCTGCGGG
>VWPU01008445.1:0-23701 GCA_013398955.1 Callaeas wilsoni
GATGGCCGTGTGTGTGCCCGGCAATGGGCGTGTGTGTGCCCAGCGATGGCCGTGTGTGTGCCCGGCGATGGCCGTGTGTGTGCCGCGTGATGGCCGTGTGTGTGCCCGGCGATGGCCGTGTGTGTGCCCGGTGATGGCCGTGTGTGTGCCCGGCGCTGGCCGCGTGTGCGCCTCGTGATGGCCGTGTGTGTGCCCGGCGNGTGTGTGTGCCCGGCGATGGCCGTGTGCCCGCGGCTGCCCTCTGCGACACCCCGGCAGCGCCCGGCTCGCCTGCGGCATTCCTCCTGAGCCGGGGAGGAGCAGATGCCCCCAGGAGCTCCGAGCAGCAGTGCCTGCGGGCTGGGCTCTGGTCCTGGGAGGCCTCAGAAGAACCGGGCTGAGGCAGGAAGCCGAGGTAACTCGGCTCTGGTGCAGGGGTTGTGTGGGCTCTGGTGCAGGGGTTGTGTGGGGTGCTGGCGCGGGGCTGTCCCAGCAGCCTCCTGGAGAACGCTTCCCTTCAGGAACAGCTGCGGTTTAGGCGCCGTGCTCCGATCGTGGTTCACGCGGGCCGATGTTTAGGGGGCATCAGCAAGTCCCACGGCAGGAGTGTGGCCGATCGGCTGTTACTGATGTGCCCGTCTGGCCAGCAGGCTCCAGCTTGCACGCTGGTCAGAACGAGGACTGGGGGGTGGATCGGTGATGGAGCTGCGTGTTCGGTCATGGACACTGATGTTCATCCTCCTGCTCAGGCAGCCTGCAGCCCATGGCTGGGGTGGATGGGTCATGGCAGAGAGACGGGGACTGCCTGGGTAAAAAAGTAAAAAAAGCTGTCAGGGCTTATTCATCTTCTTTCTTCCTCTGCTACTCTTTGATTAGTTTATAAATCAATTTACTGTGCATTTAACTAAATAAGTAAGATGCTTTATGAAGAAAGTGGATGATCTGAGATGCTTGTGTTTGCTTTTATAGAGTTCTTAATTTTTAATTAAGGACAAATAGAGATCATATAGATATATACACACAAACACACACATTTCTTCTGTGCTGGATTGTTCCCTTGGCATTTAAATACCCTCTGCAATCGTAGGAGACACACAACCCTTTAAAGTAGATAGAAATGACTATACAGAGTTTGTGTCAAATTATACAGGAGCACGGAAAAGGGAGAAAACACACTGAAAAGGTAAAGGTGTGTTGCAACCAAAGGCTGTGAATGTTTTGTCAAAATCATGTGTCCTGTGTCCATCAGCAAGAAACTACTGTGATCCAGATTAAAGACACCTGTTTGTTAGCTAATCATTTATCTGTCATATCAGATGCTTGAGCTATTCTGGTTTGTTGTTTGCAATTAAATTTATGGTGGCCGCTTCCTTTTTTCCCCTGCAAATAAAAACCCAGCTATCTTTCCTACTGAAAGCCTGAGGACTTCTCATTTAAATGGAAAGTACTGCAAGGTTTGCTTTTGTGTCTCAGTCCCCCCCGTTACCCAGAGTGGGATGTTCAGACTGCCATGTGCAGTCCTGGCTCACTGGCACGATGTGACCTCGATTCCTCTCCTCCCTGAGCTCTGCAGTTGTGGTCACTAGGGGTGTTTCCCAGCTTTTTTCCTGTTCCAGAAGGAGAAGCAGGAGCTGTGTGGAAGCTCAGTAGTACAAGATGCTGTAATGTCACTTCTTTCTACCCACATGGATTTAATTGTAGCAGCTGCTAATTTGATCAATGTAGATATCAAATACTGCTTAGTAATACAGGCATATCAAATTTGAAAAAAGAGAACTTTTTGAAAGGCTTTTATATTTAATTAGTTTTCTATCTCTTTAAAGCCATATGAAGGTAAAGGTTCAGTGGAAGGTTCCTCAAAATGTGATTTGCTCCTGTAATAATATGGAGCTACAAAAAAGCCAGACGTGTTTGTTCATTAGGTGTGAGTTCGCTCTGTGTCCGGTTCTGTGAGCTCCCTGATGAATTATCCTGGAGTGTTTGTTAAATAATAGGTTCCAAAAGACCTTTACAAGGTCACCCTGACAGGTGAAGTCGAATTTCATGCATCACCGACTGATTAGTTCAACAGGAGTGGATATTTAGGGTACAGAAAAATCTCTCTCTCCTCCCCAAAAGAAGAGATTGCAGCATTTTTTGGAGGTAAGGGAATTCCCACAATTATAAACACCTTAGGAGCTTTCATGAAATATGTATTTCTCTTTGCAAATTAAGCTTTCCTCGCAATCAAGCTTTGTCTTAATTGCTCTACAGAAAATAACTGCCAATAAACAAAAAAAAAGAATCATATTTAAATACTTCTGTCAATAATACTTGATCTTCAGAAAAGAGTAAACAGTTCCTTACGAAGAGCTTGGTTTTGCCAGCAGCTGCTCTGTGAGAACACTAATTGTTGGTTTGGTGGGGGTTTTTTTCAAGATACATGATAAAAGTTTCATCTAATTCCATATAGTTTCAGTTGCTTGTTTAATATATAATAAATCAGTTTATTATGTAAATTTAAACTTGATTTGGATGTGGCCCAGCACATCCATGCCTGCCACAGTGCACTCTACTGGCTACAAAAGTTTAGTCAGCTTAAAATGGATTGTTCCCAAAAGTGCCTTTTCAAGTCATGAATTATTTCTTTTTGGGGGGGAAGGAAGGAAAAGGGATTAAATTAGTCTTGATATGACCCAAGAAGAAAGTAATACACGGTATTGCTGATGCATGTACTGCTCAGTTGTGCTGTCTGGAATACCCATGCTGGCTGGCAACTGGGGGACTGTGGAACTGAGCATGGGAAAGGTCCAGAACTGTAGGAACCGCTGAGATAATTGATTTGCGCGAGTTGCAGTCTGAAGTGCCTCTTTTTCGGGGACCTCTGGTAAGCAAATGTGTTCTTGATGCGAGGGCTGTCTTTCCCTCGAGACGCTGCAAAGGAAACGTGTCACTCAGGTCTCTAATCCAGCCTTTTTTTGGTGCTGCAGCGCACAGTTACTGACGGTAGGAAAATCCAGCCGGGTTATTTCCTGGGAGGTGAAGCGCAGCTCATGCAAGGATTGGGGTAAGGATTGCTGCGGGATGTGTGGCTCCAAGTGCTGTTCTGCTGTCTTACAGACGCTCTCCAGAGGCATGGGCTGCCTAGAGGCTGGTTTGTGACAGATTTCTGCTGGGGCTCTGTGCTCTGAAGGCAGGGTGACATCCCCGGGCAGCTGCCCGAGCAGGGACAGGGACACGGAGCGTTCAGGAGCAGCTGGAGGCTGCTCTGCAGCACCTGCCTCGGGCTGGGCTGGCGGCTGCATCCTCTGCGAAAAAGGACACTTCTAGGATACAGAACCGCTGTGTTCTGCCTTTTCTTAGCAGTTTATCTAGAAAGGCAAAAAGAAGGTAAGGCAGGGATGAGGAACGGAGACGTGTTCCAGATAGCTGAGTAAAAGACGTGGCCTCAGCTGAGCTGCCCAGATAAACAGCTGCCGTGGGATGTCAGTCCTTTCAGGAGGAAGGGGCAGGAAAAGTCCTTTTTGCTGAGGCTTACAATCAGCTCAGTCTGTTCCTGCATTCTGTGGTCTAGAAAAATGAGGGGGTCACTTGATTATATAACTGCCACTATAGGGGAGAGAGAGATTCATGATAGTTAGCAGCTCTCTAATCTGCCAAAAACCCCAGAAGCAGTAATGGGATCCAATTATGGCAGTTTAAAGTTGAATTAGAAATTGAAATGAGGGGATATTAGAACCGGTTAATAGAATTAAGGAGACTCTTTCTGCTGTAATGCTTTTCAGTGGAGATGCCAAGCCAGCATCCTGTCAGGGTTTATTCATACAAAAATGGGTTTCCTCCCTGGCTGACAGAGTTGGGCAGTCAAGGATTTTATGTTCCTTTCTACTTTCAATTTGAAACTCTGAAACGGAAATACTTAAAACAAGTGCAGATTTCAGATTTCAATATTGAACAGTTCAAGCTGAACTTTTACTTTATGGAATTCAGAGCTTTTTGTACTCCTCTAAAAAGGATATTTCAGTTGTATCTGTGATTGTTGCAGGATGGTAGTTGTGAAAATGATGAGTTTTTAACATGAAAAAAAGCACAATGAAATTTAGAGAAAGTAGTTCATTCTCTTTTTCTTCTTACACAGTTTATCATCTCAGTAGATGAGAAGTCATAAGATAAAAGGATATATTAGAAAAACACAAAAGAAAATAGAAATTCTGGCAGCTGGGTAAGAAAATATTGCAAAAGGTCATGGAGTTAAGTGCTCATTTCTTGCAAAAGGTTGAAGAATCCCCTCAGAAAACACCTTCCCCCTGCCTGGTGGATCAGTTTCTAAGTGAACAGCTGGATTTTAGCATCAGGTTACCAATGGTGAATACTAAGTGACTGTGTTTGCAAGCACATTTTGCTGTTGACTAACAAACAACTGGGCTATGTTATGTTGTACACGAGGTTTATCATAAATCATGTTTGAAAGTGAAGATTTCTGGTCTGTGTGGGATGGCTGCTACATGAATTGAAGCATTTTGTGTGCCTAGATTTAAATGTGCTTTTAAACCTAATATTTTCAAACTTACCTGCCTTGAGAGACATTGATGCTCTTTCCTTAGTCATGTAAATCTGTGGAAAATGCCAATAGTCTAAATGTGAAGATTTCAAATTCATAATGCTGGTTTGTAATTAATGTAGGGCGTAGTTTAGCACAGGCACCTGGTCTGTAGGCTCTGAAAGCAAAACGTGTATTTTATGATTACCCATCTTATAAATCATCTTCAGTGTTCCAAAACATTGCAGTTTTGGAAAGCTCTCTTCCCCTTTTAAGCATCCTCTCCTGTTTTAACAGCAGGAGCAAAAAAAAAAAAAAAAAAACAAAAACAAACCCCAGCAGTTCTGCAAGCAATTCATACTGTTAATGCCTCATTTCTGGTTTTCAGGACTTGCAAACCTGTTAAGGATTTGCCAAGTAGAGTCTGTCTGTCCCCGCCCCTAGGCTGAAAGGTGTGCCCATCTCTTGTTGCTATTTACATAACATGGTTCAGAATAAACAACTTTTTGTGTTCCCTGCTATCAAAGCTGCTAAACTGCTTTTTATACCTTGTTTCATGTAAGATAAAAGCTGGTGAATAGGTTACTGTGTTTCATACCTGAAACAACATTTAGCAATTAAAATATGTGCCAAAATGACTCATGTTATTTTCCTAGACCTTGTTTTAAGAATTAGTAGAAAATTAGGAATCCTACACCGCTTTACAACATTGTTTAGATGATATCAAAGCCATGCAAATCAAAATAAGGAGTTAAAAAATGATCTTGGTACAGAAGGGACAATGCAGGGTGAGAGAGGGACTTTGACCATTGTGTCCTGGATGCCCCCTCGCCCTCTCCTCGTCCTCTCCCAGTTCATCTGGTTCTGCTGAGGAGGGGGTGCCTTTTCTCTGATGGAGCCATGGCAAGGTGGGCACGTAGGACAAGCAGGAGTGCAGTGCTGGGAGATCCTCCTACATGGAACACTGCCCAAATATTCATCTGTCGTGGCTTAATTACCTTCAGCCTCTGCCCTTTTCAGCAGAGGGTACTGAGAGAAGAAGGAGCAATTCCTGAAATGAAATTAAAACTAAATCTAATAAAAAAAAATTCTAGAAGAATTAAATGAGTATAATGCTGCTTCTGCCTTGCTGAAATAATGCGTTTCTGTTTTGGTTTTGTTCTCCACAAAGCTGGTTGTAGGCAATAGCTTGGGGACCATTTTCATGACATGAGCAATCAAAGTTCATGTAATCAAACAAGTTTCCTGGCTCCTGCAGTCCTCACTTTGGCACAGAAACATATATAGGGCCAAATTTTATTCTTGATCATTTATGTTGTATGGATTAGCAGCAGGAAAAGTCTTACTATAAAATATTGATTATTTTGGCTGCTATTTTATGTCTAACGGTGTTTTTAACTGAAGGGGCTTGAATGAGCTAATGTAGGTTCTTGGTAGTAATTTGCATGTAAAAGCCTAGGAGTTAAAAACAGCTCCTATAGTGTGTGCCTTTGACAAGGGCCCCCATTTGCTTTGTAATGTTTTTATATCGATGTTTGTGCGGTGACTTTGCTCCTTTCCATCCGCAGCTGATTGCTCACACAGTTACTCCTGGGAAGACGATGGATCCTCCTGAGCCTTTGTCCGAGCTGAAGTTCCCCCTCATAGCTTTAGGCTGAACGGTTTTTCTTTTTCCTCCCTTGAAGTCTGCTCCCGCTCCAAGCCTGGAGCTCAGGAGTGCTTGTGAAGGACGACAGCCTGAGCTTCCCTGTTCACCTGAAGCCTCCTCTCGTTCCTTACGGGAAATTTCTCGCTGTATTCTGCAGTGAGACTTTACAGGGTCACTCCAAAGGCCTAGTGACGTGGGATGTGCTTTGGGAAAAAATTTGGATTAAAAAACGTGATTGTAGAGCGATCACTTCCTCTGCTACATCCTTCCAGTTTCCCTGTCCTGAGAATTGTTGTTATATAATGTGTCAGTAGAAAATGAATGCAACCCAATGAGCAAGAGAAAACCCCCTCCAAATATTAGGAAAGACAGGATTACTGAAAGCATATCATTATTTTTACCCAAATTGATATTGTGCATGTTAGTTTTGATAGGACAAAAGTTGAAGACATCACATTTTATTCTTAAATAATTCTAGTGCACAAATACCTCAGTTCATGCCCAGCTCTAACTTCACAGATGATTTATAAGAACTTTCCTCCTTTCAGACAGTGCATTTGTTATCTGTTCATCTGACTCTACATTGAAGTGATGATAAATGTTGGAAAGTTTCATAGACATTATTATTCCATGAGAGTGGAAATAATTTGCATAGTTTCTAACTAATTCTTGGTGGGTTTTTTCGGTTGAACTCAGAATAAATGTAATCATTATCTACTTGCTGTGTGAAAATCACTTACTTTTTAGGGCTGCATAAGTTTTCAGAATCTTTATCATGCTGAATCTTTCATAATTAGTATATTATCAAAGAATATTTGCTTGGCTCCTTGCAGAGATGAACTAAGCAACTTAACTGAGTGCTTAGAGACTAAAGAGATTGGCAGTGACTAAATTGATATTGAGCAAAATTGACTTAGTTTTCCACTGATCCAAACTGTAAAATCTTTATCAAAGAAAACGACTCCATGATATCTTTCTGACAACCTCTTAATATCCCTGAGATTCTGGGAGAACCACAATAAAGCAGTGTGCCAGCAGCCTGGCTCTTATCTGAATGTCCTGGAGGTACATGGCACCTTATCCCGTAAAGGAAATGGAGCCTTCACACCTCGGTGCTTTCCTCCTGCAGCCCGGGATGCTCCTGTAATCTGGAATCCTTCCCAGCTCCCTGCCTTTGTCACTTGGGTCGTTTCAGATTGCCGGCAGCAGCGAAAGAGAAGTGGCTGCAAAATGCACCTGGCTGACCTACAAACTTCAAAGGCTGGCCATTCCCAAAGGATGGTAGCCAACAGCAGAGCCATTCCCAAAGGGTGATAGCCAACAGCAGAGCCGTGTTCGCTTTCATTCCCTGTTTGACTGAGGGAAAGCAGCCCGCGGCAGCTGCTGAGGCCTGAGCTGCTTACCTGAGAACCCAGGTGGAAAAAAATCTCTTAAAAGGAATGCAGGTTTTGGGTTAAATCTGAATGTTCATTTTGCTACACAAGTGGGCTTCCCTTTCCAGAAAGTTTAGCAATGGGATGTTCAGACAGGAGGCTCATATCCAATTATTTACAGCCAGTAAACATTGTGCTCCTGTGCAGGTGAAAACAAAGGTCTGCTGGACAAAGGACTGGACTGTCAGAGGCCCATTTCCAATGTCTGGTATTTGGGACTGTGTGCAGTTAATTGATAGAAGTGTAACTTTAAGGCTACCTGCCTGAGCTGCGAGTGTGAAAATGAGCAGCATTTCTCTGAGAGTCTTCAAAATTCAGAGTCATCTTGTATATTTTCCTCATTAATTAAGTATGGTTTTAAATTTCGAGAAAGGAATGCTAGAGGAGGTTCAGGATTCTTTGCCTGTCCTGAGAGAGGCACATAGAGGGAAAATACGATTGTTTTATTTAATTACATCATAATAACAAACCTTCCAGTTTATTTTTTTTAATTTCCTTGAAATTTGTGTTCTTACTTTCCATAAAATACTATTCTGTCATTATCAATACACCTTCCAGATGATACCTTGTCATTTGGTGACTCTTACCTGAGAAAGTAGATGTTTATTGTTTTGGAATGTTGTTAAAATTTTCACATTGCAAACACATTTTATTACTAGCTAAATTAGAACACTTTTAAAAAGAATGTTACCATCACAGACAACTTCATATTTTACACTCTAGTAATTCAGGTCAATAAATCCAATTATATAATTGCAGATACACAACATCACACCAGAGAAAGGAAAAGCAAAGATTTGAATCTCTAGTTTGATGTTAAATGCTGAACCTGGTTATGTGCCCTTCATCTCTGTTGTGTAGCAGGGCACTTCCGTTTTTAAATTAAAAACCTAATTTTGGAATTGACTTTTTGAATCTGTAAAGGGTTGATTGTTTTCTTAGCTTTATACCTCAAATCAGTGAGACTGTTCACTTACACTGAAAAGGTGTTACATCTTTACAGCATCTAAATTGTAGGATTTAAAATTAGAAATGGGTCAAATAGGTTGTTTTGAAGCACAGTTTGGTTAAGGCTTTCTGTGATGTCAGAGTTAGATCCTGATGAGCTGAATGGCAAGACCTCCACGGCACCTGTTCCAAAATGCAGCAGAAGTGACTTGGTTAAACCCCTGGGAGCAATGTGTTTGCTACTGCTTCTGCAGGTCCTTGTCCTTCAGCAGAGACCAGGAAAGGGGTCTGAGAGCCCTGCCCAGCTCAGAGCATCCTGCTCCATGTACCACTGATCACTGCGGCTCGAGCTCACGGTTGCTTCCTGCAGTCTTAAGGGATTGTGGCTTTAATGTGCCCAGGGACTTCAATCAGCTTAATCTGCAAGTAGATGCTTTTGCAGGACTTGTGAGGGCTGCTTGGTGACATGTTTTTATTCATTAATATGAAATGAGCTTTAATTTCTGTCTGCTTCCTGCCTTAGCGAGCATGTCGCTGCAGGCTGGCGCTGGTCACGGCAGCAGCTGCCAGCCCGGGGCTGGGGACTGTGGAGCTGTCTCCTGGGAGTGAGCTGCTCCCAGCCCAGCCGCAGCGGCTCCTGCCTGCCTCCACGGGGCTGTGAGAGCAGCGCTGCCTGCACCGGTGCTCTGGCTTGTGTGTCTGCTGCAGAGATCGTCCCTCCGGGGACTCGCAGCACGGGTCCTCCCCAGCCAGAGGGGCTGTGACAGGTCACTACACCCTGGCAGCTTTTACCCTCATCACTTACTCCTTAGTGACTGACAGTTGGTTGTAATTGCTCTAATTGCTGCAATAATTGAGGATGAGGCTTCCGTGTTACTGGAAGTTTCTCTCTACTTCGGCTGGTTTTCCAGCAGCTTGTAAACATGTAGAGTAAATCCATCAAAGGAGTAGCAATTTTAAGATGTAAAGTCCGCTTAAAACCTTCTTTGTTCACAGGACTAAAGACCAGGAAAACTTAATTATTGCTGCACCATAAGTAAAAGTAACTTTGAAAAAATTTTATCTCCTTTTCTATTGCATTGTTCTTTTCCACATTTGGAAATACTTGCAAAATCTCCATGCTGTTTTTGCGAACCTGACAGTATTTGCCGCTGATTCTCTACTCCTAGTCTCAAAACCAGTCTTTTTGCTGCCTTTGGTCTGTGAGTCTCTTGGGGCTGTGGGTGTGCCATCACTCTTATTCTCATCCAATACTTGGCAGCTTCAGTTCTGGAAAACCAGATGACAGCTCACAGACAGAGTAAGGTCGTTTGGTGGGGTTTCAGGAATGTCTTGTGAGGTGCAGAATGAGGTCGTTTCTCACTTGGTAACTTTATTAAGTATCTGGAAGAAGGAATGTGTGTTTACAGTACAAATCTTTCAGTGAATGTAAACCAGAAGCTGTATCTGCGTTACAGGAGTAGGGATCAAAATTACTTGCCTTTTGGAAAAATACTGTACCAATTAGATTATGGGAAATCTGGGGGGCAAAGATGATTGCTGGATAAGAACAAGGACTGCTGAAGGGTACATGTGTGACCAAGTAAAACAGAAGAAAGGGAAAGGTGGGGATTTCTAAAAGAAACATCCAAGAAACCAGTAGGTGCAGCACACCGTGAGTTTAGTTTGCACGTGAGATTATGGACAGTTCTGATTCCACACAGGGACTGCTACATTCCATTTCAGATCTACAGCAAAAACAAATAAAGGAAGGGATAAACTTGGAGGACCAGAAGGAAAGGAACTATGAAAAGCAGAACATGTATGATATCATTAATCTAATTGTCAACATATTATTTCTATGTAAGCACGTATAAAGAACTCAATTTTTTTTTCATGTTCAGCAGTGAGGAGGGCAGTAAAGGGGTATCATTGATACAAACACCAAGGGGAAAAAAAGTTGTAAATAGATGCTTTTAGTGCTGCTGAGGAGTTTCTCAGGGGAAGCGTTATCACCTGAAACATTCCAGCTGAAGCTCGGAGAGCACTGGGATATGTGCTGTAAGAAAGGAACCTTTGTTAGTGAGGGGGCAGCAGAGGTAGCTGGACACGGTGATGTGGGATGTCGTCCAGGCAGAAGGAGAAGAGGGGGAAAGGCAATGGGGAGTCTCTGTTCGTTTCAGGCTTGTATTAGCCTAAGGCAGAACAGCCTGTCCCGGGGCTGGTGCTGCTCCTGGCTGTGTCACCGGGGAGTTGTTACCACGCACAACAGCCTGTCCCGGGGCTGGGGCTGGGGCTGCTCCTGGCTGTGTCACTGTTGTTGTTGTTACCACGCACAACAGCCTGTCCCGGGGCTGGGGCTGCTCCTGGCTGTGTCACTGTTGTTGTTGTTACCACGCCTCGGGAGCGGAGGATGGCCGCTCAAGCGATCTGGTTTGGAAGAACGGAGTGCTTATCGTGACAGTGCCCAACACCTGACAGTGCTTATCGTGACAGTGCCCAACACCTGAGCAAACCAAAGTCAGCCCTCCAGGCGACACAAAGGCACTGCCTTTTCCACATCTGCTCAGAAGAACAGGCAATACTGGGCTTTTCTTCCATTCGTTTCTCAACACTGGGATAACTGCTCAGGCTGCTTGATATAAATACTTAAAGTTTTCTGTAGGGTTAAGGATTTAAGGGGGAAATATGATGGCTGCAGCGTGAAGTAACCAGATCATGCTACAATTGTGTGGGAAGAAACAGGATCAGTACTGGTCTAATTGAAGTCAATGAAGAGGATTTAATTGAATGAGGGCTTCAGTGTGAGTTTGGGAATGATGAATTTCAAATTGAAAAACAAATTGGCAGAACGTTCATGTGACATTTCTGCTGTGGACTGTTAAATTCTGGTGAATGATGACAAAAATACTTGTTTCTGTAAAGAATATGAAAACAGGAATAGCAGCTCAAAACCAAGACCTCACCTTTGAGGTGTGAAGGAGAAAATAGACACGGAAGAGTTGGCAGGTGGGGGTGTTTGGGGGCTTTGTTTTGGTGTTGGGTTTATGGAGGTGTGGTTTTTTGTGTTTTTTTTTTACTTCTTGTTTTTTAGAATTGGAAGGAGGGAGTTTTTAAAAAAGCCAAACCCAAACCGAAATTAAAGAGACATCAAGCTATAACATAACCTTTGAAGCAGGAAGAAAGAAAGGAGGTTGAGATGGATGTGAGGGTAGAAATCCACCAGTCACAAACATCCCGGGTTGGAGGGCTGATGAGTGACCCAGTCTCTGTGGGAGCTCAGGGCAGCATCACCCCAGGAGGGGACAGAGGAGAGCCTGGCCCTCGTTCCAGAGCAGCCTTTGGTGGTGCTGAAGTGATGCAGGAAGTGAGAGTGTTCTCAGCATTCCCTGAAAGCACAAGTCCTGTGACCTCCCACGGTTTGGGTGGGTGCAGCTCCAGGGTTGTTCTGTAGTGTGAGTTTTTCATGTATCATGAGCATTTCCTTAAGACAAATGTAATGAATTGTCAGGTTTTTAGACCTTGAAGGATCGTTACTTTTAAAATTGCAGGTTTTAAGTTAAAGGTATGAAGATCTGTCCAACATGGGTCACTGAGGGGCATCGTTTCTGAGAAAAACATACTGATTTTATCTTTCTGTGGATACCTGGGCTAAGTGCCCTTCATTAATCCTAATAAACCAAGCCTCACTTAGAAAAGCGGCAGAGGCCATCATCCTTTTCCTGCCCTAGCTGAGTCTGTAATTTGAATGCAAGTAGTTTTTAAGGTCCCTTCTATATTCCGAGGTCTCAGAAAACTTCAAGCTTGTTTTACTCAAACCTGTGTAATTGCATCCACTCCTGAGATTTCGACGGGAGGTGACCAGTGTAAGTAATGTAAGGGAAGTACTGAATGTGCTCTGCAAATACTGCTCGGACCAAGCTTTCAGAATTGCACCAAATCCCATCAAGAAGCTTCACAGCTACAAGCCTGTCAAAACTGTTGTGATTTGGGGCACATCCACAACACACCTGCGATCTATTCTGGCGTTTCTGTGGAATGCAGTAGGTACTTGTATTAAGTAAAATCTATTCAGGGAGAGAGATCTTTCCCCCAGATTCTGAAGGCCATTGGTTCTCTGGTAAATTCAACACTCCCTATAGGAGTGTGACAGTCTCCCACAAAGCTGGCATGATGCCCACAGCAGTCAGACCATTGAAGAGCTTTGCATACCTTCAGTTGTGTTGCAGGTTCTTATTGTCACAATAAGAAATAAAGCCAGGCTTACACCAGACTCTGAAGCGTTCCTGGGAAGGCAAATAAGCCGGTAATTACATTGTATTTTACTTTTTAGAGCACGCACTCCTTTCCTCCTACTTGTAATTATTGCAAGAATACTGGCAAAACAAATATTTTACCTCTGGTCTGTGCACGTGGCACTGTTGTCTATAAATTGTTTTTTCCTGTTAAGTATTTGCAATTCTTGCCACAAAGGAAAGAAAAAGTAATATGCAAAGAAGCTGAGGAACCTCAGACATAGTATAGGAGGTTCAGGAGAAAGTGCAGCACCCACTGTTCCTTTCTTCTTCTTTTAAATAGATATTAACCTCTTCATGACCCTTATTAAATTATCTGGAGTTTAGAACTAATTTTGCAGCTCAAATTTAGATACCCAATGTGCTGATATTAGGAAATTTGATGTAATACCTAGTTATGAAATAAACTAGCAACACTGTTGATTTAACCTTGGTTTTAATTAACCCAAGTGTGTTCTGACATCCAGGCCTCCCAGGGCATCACACAATCTAAAGGGCACTGCATAAAAGCTGCTTGCCTTGCATTGCAACTCAGTGCAGATTTTGGAGCTGATCAGTTATTTTTACCTTAAGGCAACATTGATCTGCTTTGCACAAACTTAGCAGCAGTTGCTTAGTGTGCTGAAATCGTAATGACATGTAAAAGCTAATTAATGATGGAGCTTGTATGGGCACGTGCTTCTGTTTACTGTGCTTCTGTGAGAATAGCTGTCCTAAAACAATTTCAGAAGTGTAAGAGTAAAGATAAAAAAAGAAATGGAAACGACCTAATTATTCTGTAAAGAGGACTCCCGTACTGAGGTGGGTAAACTTCCCCATCCTTCTGAATATGCATATTCCATAAATCTTCCTTCCTTCTGTACTTGGAGTTACGTGCCTGAGATCCCTCATGACATTAGAATGCATTTTCTAACGATAACTCATTAGCGGTGATTACCCTGTACTAATAACTCTTCACAGGCTTCTTTATTCTTGTTATCCTTTTAAACTCTAATCAATATAAAAGGTTCTCTGATCTTGCGGTAACTTTCATTTCTGCCCACCTTCTCTCTAAATGAAGTAATCATTGCACATGCTGCTTTTTTTTCTATTTTTGAGCTGAGCCTCCTTTGCAAATCACAGACTAATTTTGTGACTGGCACACTCTGCATGGTTTGATTTGTAAAGGGTTAGAGATTCAGAAGCGTACATTTGGACTCCTTGGGAGTTAGAAACAGAACAGAATGGGAGAAGGAACTTGAATAACTGAGACTTTGAAGAACTAAAGTTTGTGTATTTTAAGTAAACATGAAACTCTAGACATGTATCATAGACCTATAAATATTAGTGTCTGAAACAAAACCCAGGCAATTTCAAGATAATGGGATTTAACTGTGACCTGTTCCCCAGCAGAGCAGGGCACTGAAACTCCTTGGGGGCAGGGGAATATATTTGCAGTTTAACTTCTCAGTTTGGCTCATCTTGGTTTTATTCCATCTGGGGCTGAATTTGGCAGATTTAGGTTGGCACTTTGAGGCTTGAGTGCTTTGAAATCCAAACCATCTCCTTTTGGTGGATTATCGCTACCTGGGGAAGCCGGGGCTTTAGAAGGTGAGTGTGGTCCCTCTGCACCAGGTAGGATTAACTAATAAAACACTGGAGGAACAGAAAGAGGCTTTTGAACAAGAACTTGCTCAAAGCAGATGCAGCTTCAGGTGGAGCTGCTGCTCAGGAGTAAACTCATGCCAACTGCTGAAGGAGTAATAACAACTTTCAGAGTGTTTCTGCGGTGCTCACCATTGCCAGGCAAAATTTCACAGGAAGCAGAATCTTACAGTGGTTGCTTTTTCCGTGGGTGGTTGCAGGGCACGCAAAGGCCAACATGCTTCATTTGAGCAGGGTGGGATGCTTCCTACCTGCCTGGTGTCTTGGGGAAAAGGCTCCTGAAGTCACATGGCTGGGTAGGGTTTTCTCCCCTTCTTCTCCCTTCTTACCATCTTCCCTTCAACAACACTCCAAAAAGTGAGAGGTGGTTGAGAATGGGTTGTTAGTGATTTATATTTGCATTTGTTCTGTTTCTTCCTGTGCCGTGACTCAATTTTTTCTGTATTTCTCAGCTTCATTCACTGGTTTGGGATTACAGTTGGGGATGAGGTTAATTAATATGGAGGGGTGATTATGCTCTTTTAGAAAACAAAGGTATCTGAGAGCCTTAATGTCTTAGTGCTTCGTTGGTTGGGGCGCACAGACTGATCAAATTGGTTCTACTGGGGGTAGTGCAGAAGAAAGAGGAGGGCTGGCAAGTACAAATCCACTGTTCTGCATGTGTATCCTTCTATTTTCAGGGAAAAGAAGAATTTTCCCTGAAATTCTTGGGTTTTTAACCTAATTTTGCATAGAATTATATACCCATCTTCTCTGAGTACGAGGTTGCAGAACCAGCCTGTAAACAGGTAACACATTCTGGAATTTTTGCAGAGTTGCCATCTGGAGCCTTGTCTGATGTTTTGCCTTGTTGCTGGTATTTTGATTTATATGATGTTCCCGCACTGATCAGTGGAGAGACAGCTCATGTGTCTTGTGTTCCGTGTGACTGCTGCTCCCCCACCCCTGCCTGTGAGCAGTGGGATGTGATTCCTGCATTCTGCTGCCAGACGAAGCTGTGCTGAGTTTGGAGAAAACTGTAATGAGGGAGCTCAGCAAGTGCCATGTTATCAGCTGCAGTGGTGGTGAAGGCTGCTGGAAGTTATCATCCAGACAGAACTGATTAAAAATGAAAGCTCTTCCTGTTGTTGTACCAGTTGTGTTTTCAGGGAAACTGTGTGGTTTTGAAATGTTTGAACTTGCCAGTTTGGATCAAAAGCTCAAGCTTTATACTAAAAGCTTTTAGTTGGGCTTTGTAGGCATCCTTGTAGCACACCACAGGATAAAAAACCTACTAATGTAGCTCTGTGTTGTTCTCTTTGAACTTGCTACATGTATTACCTGTAGCAAACAGTAAATAATTTACAGATAATTGTGAACATGATGAAATTTTAAAAATTATTTGAATATGCTGTTTCATACTGGTAGAGCACAATCTGCTGAGAAATGATGTGCAGAGAGGTGGTGAACGCTTGCTCTTGATGGAAGTTCTTCCAGTGGGGCTGTTGACTCATCTGTACAGTTTTGCAGTGGCAAGTGATGCTCCTTGTTCCTCACACAGAGCCCATCAAGTTACTTTTCCTGACAAATTCAGGCTCATATACTGGTAAAACTGATACAGGGATGGAGAGAATTGCATTTTTTTGCATTACCTAAAGGTGATTTATCCCATTTAAGACAATCTTTGCTTTACTTCATTAAATACTTAATTTCTTGTTGAACCAATTGTTACTTCTGCTGTTAAAATTTTTCTTTGGAGAAGGCTAAGGAGAAGGCTTGAAGGAGGATGAAGGGTTTGTTCTTTTGGCATAGTGAAAATGGGAACACGAGTGGTGGTGTGCAATCTACTGGTTCATAGGCCCTCATTCTCTGTTGTGTTTGCAGAAATAGCAGGCTCAGATTTTTCTATTCCTCTGTGATTTCACTTGTTGCAAGCTGAAATACAACACACTTTAGAAAGATAATTTAATGCAGCAAATAATACATGCAATTCTTTCCTTTCCCAGTTATTAATCACTTATGTATCTATAAAAGTGACAAGTTTTCCCTTGGGTTTTGGTCATAGGTCATTATGATTTGCAATCCAGTATAGATTCTGTTGTGGCTTGATACAGGGCAGAAGAAGAGAGCCTGAGGTATGAATAAATCATTCAGTCCACTGTGGTAATGCACAGCAGTTTGTGCCACCACGGTGCTCTGAAAGGCCAATAGTCTGACTTGTCAGGAGCGGAAAATTTTAACCCAGCATCCCTGCATTTTGGTCTGCAAAATGATTAAATGTCTGACAGTTCTTTTTAAAGATAATGAGAGGTCTGAAGTTTGGGGAGCCTTTCAGTAGGGGTTCAGCACATACAGATCATCAGCCTTTCAGATGATCAGTGAAAACCAGGAACTAACCAGCAAACTGGACACTTTCCCTGATCAGCTTGACAGAGGCTGTATCTAAAATGGCAAGATTGCTTTTGTGTCTACTTTAAAGAAACGAAGGTATGCTTGAAAAGCCCCACTATGTTATTTATCAGATAACAAGGAGATACCAGAGAGTTTTGAGAATGGTACTTATACCTCTGTGTTGTCCATTGATACTGCTGAAACTAAGGTGCTCACTGGACTTGCTCACTGGAATTATTTTTGGAAAAAACCCTGGGTTGGAGACTACATTTCTCACATTTCCTTCTTTTTCTAGCAAACGTGTATAATTTTTTTTACTTACATTTTTAACAGTAGAACTGCTATTACGGTATACCCTACTGAAAAATGCTGTTTCATACCTTGCAAGATTTGCATCTCAAATTGTCTTTTTGTTTAATAGACTGCAACCCCATTAAATTTCCTAACTAGCAAGCCCTTTGGGAAATGGAAGAATGTCCAGTGTGCAGATCGTTTGGTTTAGACCATTCAGCTTGATCAGGAATGCGAATTGCCTGCTGAGGCTTTCCGGAACGGTTAGAAGCCGTGCCTGTGCAGCCGCGCTGCGTCCCTCTGGGCGTGTTGGCATTGGGCACTGGGAGCGGGGGCAGAGACCTGGGGCTGCTGGGGCTGCGAATGGAAAGCCGGGAGTGGGAGCAGAGTGGTGAGAGGAGCAGGGTGCACGAGGCTGCCAGGGCTGTGCTGCCCTCGTGGTGATTCCAGTGATGATGTTTGCAAAGCATTTTCCACTCTCCTGTGGCTGCTGGGCTTTGCTTAGGCCAGGTTCTGTGTTAATTAACCTGTGCAGATTTTCAAAACTCAAGCTATCAATGCCTCTGAAGCAGAAACTTAGTGTTTCAGACTTGGAGATGGAGCTTTCAAGGTTGTTTGAAGCAGTGTGGGAGCATATTTTGTGGTATTTTTCCATTCTCTCCAATATTCAGTTACTGATCTTATTATTCTGTAAAATGCATGGGAAATATGATTAGTTTTAGTTCAAATACAAAGAAGTGGGTCATGAGCAGACTGTGAAATGTGGATAAAATCCTTTAAATTAAATTGTTTTATTGAAGAAAATTATCTCAGTGCCTCTAAGATGGAAAGGCTGAACATGAAAGAGACGTTTACTGAAAAAATGTGTTGATAGCAGCTTAGTATTGTACTAATGAAAATTATTTCAGCATATTCTGCATTGGCTGTTGAAATCACAGCATTACTTTTATTTACACAGAAAAACTGATATAAGACTTAGACCTGTATCCTGAAATCTTTGAAATTACATCTACTTTAAAATTAGATAATTTTTTTGTTAATCAGCATCCTATCATTTTATTCCCAATTAATCTTTTGTTCTACATCTTGTCCTTAAAAAGGGGAAAACAAACTGTGTAAGCAAAACTATCCATTTACTATATCTCAGGGTCTTATCTTGATAACGTCAGAGGTAAACCCTTTATCCTCTTTGATCAGCTCTTTTGGAGTGTGCTCACTTGGTTGTTCAGTGTGCTGTGGGGAAGGCTGATACCCACTGCACATTAGGCACTTCAGTTTGGCAGAAGAGGACGTTGCTGCTGTTTGATAAATGGGGATCAAAATACATTTACATGAGGGACCGAAACGGTGGTTTTCGGAGTACGATAGAGGAAATAGCAATGTATCACTGCGCACAGCTAGTCCTGCGTGATGGATTTCGCTCCCTGAGTCGGGCTGCAGACTCCTCCCAGCGTGCACACACGGAGCCTTGGCTTATCTCTGACTCCTGTTTAGGCTCAAAAGACTGTACAAAGTAGGAAAAGAAAATTCCAAGTAAGACTGGGGCACGGAGTCTCTGGAACAGTCGCGTGCCAGTGCCTGCTGCGCTGATCTGCTGCTCTGTTTGGCTCTGAGCGTCACCTTGGACACGAGGCCAGGGACCCTGAATTCGGCTCCAGCCTAGTCCTGACACCCCCACTCAGACAGGTGCACTAGAGCTGCTTTGTGTCCAGTGTCTGCTCCTAACTCACATGGCTCTTCCGTCTGTAATTAACAGTGTTCACCTTTAATGGGTACACTTGTCCCTTTTTCTCCATGTTCAAAATAGCACAGTAAAGCTTACTTAATCTTTTCAATATAATAGGAAGATTAAGAGGTCTGGCCTTGTTATCATTGCTTTGAGTGTGCAAAAATGGCTTATGTGGGCAATAACAGGACTATGAGATAGAATTCAATTTTTTGAATCATCTTTCCTGTATCTGGTTCAACAGTGACCTGATTACTAGGCAACCCTCTATTGCACCTATATGAGACACTGAGGTTTTGTTCTCTGTTAAAATGATGTTTTGGGTTACTATTAATAGCATTTTTGAGGGAATTTTAATTGTTTTAGTTACAAAATTACAGTCAAGTAGTTTTGGTATGTGATGGTGAAATTCTTGTGCAGTTGATTCTGAGAAACATACATTATTATTTCTAAGTTATCTTTTTTATTCTACTGAATGATGAAAGCCATTACAATGTCCTTTAACTATGTTGAGTTTAACATAGAGGAAAATATCATGCTTAAAAACAAAAAGTGGAAGAAGGAAATAATAAGGTGTATCTTTATTGGAAATTACAGTTGTACCTGAGTATTTGCTGCCTGCGCTAGCCGTGGCCTTAGAATTACGACTTTTTCTGCAGTCTGGAGTGAATCAGAAGTGGCAAATGCCTGGAACATCCCAGTGCTGTATTCTGCAACAACTGAGCAAAGGGGCTGCTTGAGAGAAGCGTGTCTGTCTGTTTGTCTGCAAACCTTTCTTGTGCTGTGAGGCAGCGTCCTGATGTATCAAATGTGGTTTTTGTACTAGGACGGAGTGCTTGACACTCCTTATTTAAGCTATACTTCAGAATCCTAAAAGGTAAGATGTGGCCTTGGAGAGGAACAGGCAGGGAACAGTGAGGTTGGCTGAGATACAGGGGTGGGCTGGCAGAAAGCTGTGCTGCTCTTGCTGAGGAGGATGGGGATGGGGATGGGGATGGACTGAGAGCTCCTGAATAGGGTCCTGTGCAGCAGTAAATGTGGCTGGGGCCGTGTATGGAGTGGAGGGTGATGTGCCTCATTTGGAATGACAGTGAGTGCACTTTTAAAGTGAATTTTTTATCCCAAGTCCTGCTCAATGCAGTTTCTGTTTTCTCTAGACAAGGAGATGAGGTGTGGCTGATCTAAACAGCTTTGTCCTTCTCCTCTCTGTCTCCGTGTGTTACCTGAAACCCGCCCACTGGCTTTGGTAGCGGCACAGACTTCTCAGCTGTTCGATTTGTCTTTTCCTACTGGGCTCTTGAGAGGTCCTCTAGCTGTGACAGTGTGCTGCCAAAATTGACAGTGAATGAATTTGTGTGACTACTGTAACTTTCCTGTGTGAGCTTTTTCCCCCAGACCTAGGGCATGAAATAGCCATTAAGTGAATAAATACTCTAGCATTTCTAACAAAAATTATGCTGAAATTCCCTGTCCTATGAAGAATCACTAATACAGTAGTTCGTGAATAGTATGCAGAGTAGTGGTCTCTAAAGAGTTAAGGGATTTTCATGATGAATATCATTACTACTGTTCATTTCTAAATTCAGCACTATTGAGGGAACAAGCAATTACCCACCACTCAAGGTATTCCCTCTTGAGGTTCTGTAAGTACATTTTGTAAAGTGATTCAAACACCTCAGTGTTGTGAATCTTGTGTCTGTGTCACAGCAGTCTCTTCGGATGCATATGCAATATATATGTATATAGAGAGACATTATATAGAGTTACATTTTAAATCGATTGCTATAAATATTTTATTGAAGTGCGAGGGGAATTTACTATTCATAAACTAGGATCCTGCTAACTGGGATTAGGCCTATTGCAGACAAATGCTTTGCAAGCTCTTCGTGTAGTTCCGACAGCTCGTGATGATCTTACCTGCGTGATTTCTTGCTCTACCTATTTTTCATCTCGCTTCTCTCATCTTTATAAAAGTGATTTTCACTCTGCATCACAAGGTGCTTTGTATCGTGTGGCTTAGTGATAAAAAGTTGGGGGAAAGCACAGCCACTGAGTTATGCCAAGTCTTTGGAGTTAACAGAATGATTACGCAAGCTATTGGATTCTTGTGATTGATCTTGTCACACTAAAGTGTTACTGGCATTGGCTTGATTATAATCTAATATCTGTCTGTATAAAATGCTCTACATATAAAATAGCTTTAAAATGCCAACAGAAATGCCATTATTGGTAGCAATTCTCTGCATTAATGCAGAGCATTTGGAATTGCTTTTTGTGAAGGAATTGTTCCACTGAGAGTTCTTACATACTTTCCATTGTGTTCTCTTCAGGATGTAACTTTCTTATGGCCTTGGAGTTTCAGCATGGTACAAATGCTGATTTTATATTTGCATCATTCCTCTGATATGAAGAAACACACCTTTTCTGATGTGCAGATTCAAATCTGAGGGGGTGATTAGGGTGCCAGTCTAGAGGGTCAATGAAAAAGAGTGCTAGAGACTGGTGTCAGAATGTGGTTTGAATCTGAGTGTGGTTCTTTTCTGAGCAAAAAAGTGCTTTGGCATAATGTGAGAGACATGGAGGCTGTTTGGAATTTGCTGACTCGTGCAAGGAAGAGTAAACTGCGATGTGCTGTGTCCCAGCAGTCCCTGATGGGGGGAGAAGGCTCCCTGCTGTGGTTAGCACCCAACAGTGCAGGCTCCTTGCCTCATTCTTCACCTGGGGATGGGAGCAAGACTCCTTTAGGGCCAGCTCCCTTCAAAAGTGAGTGCCTGGACTTCCTAACTGTCGGTATATTTACAAACCTTGCAGAATTGCCATGCCACTTACCAGACAACAGATGCTAACTTAAATTCATAATGACATAAAGGCTGGTCAGGTAACTGGTCAGGTTTTGTCTGGCAATTCACAGAGTCATTGTTAAATTAATTATGTGGTTCTTAAAAGCCCTACTTTTTAAACTTTTCGGTGTTTTGTGTTTGTCTTGGGGTGATTCTATGACAATACTGTATTCCCCATGGCCTGCTTGATTTCTAGTGTACCTTTAAATTGCAAAGGGAAGAGAGAGTATTTTCATAGAATCATAGAATTTTTAAGGTGTTTTTGAAAAACAGTTCTTTGTTTTAGTCAAATGAAATCTACTCTTTATTTCATTACACTAATACAATACACTGTGATCCAGAGACTATCCTGATACAGACGACACTGCCTTATCAGAAAACTTGTATTGTCCTTCCCTGCTGCTGCATTTGATAACTGTCTCCACTGATATTGACAAAACTCCCTGGAGGAAAAAGAAAATAAAGGAAAAGACAAAAATAGTCTATACTAGGTGCAAGCACATTGAATTGCCTGTGAAAGAGGAGAAGTCTGTGGGACAGATTAGCACCAAGTGGCCCTTTCTGAAAAGGTGAGATTTGTCCTCTGGAGCTGTGTGCACCATCTGTATTATTCACCTTCTTTACTGGAAATTGAACATCTGCATCTGACTGGATATGCTTGAAATGACGGCATTTTAATAGACCCAGGTACTTCACATTTCAAATGGATCTGCTGTGCTGCCAAGTGTGAGGTGGATTCTGTTCCTCCAGACAGGCGAATTACGGGCGGCAGGAGTTTGAAACCATCTTCTGTCTCGCAAGACTCAGATCAGCTCTTTTTTCCTCTTCCTGCTTTATTTTATTGTTAGCCAGAAAAAGCTTTAATCATCCCTTTCTATCCTTATGTGCCCTGCAAGAGAACAGTTGTGAAGATGGCTCTGTGCTTCTAAACTGGTTTCTCACTCAAGGGGACCTAATAGTGGACAGATGGCCAAACCCTGGGAAATAGGAAATGACAGGAAGGAGACAATTCCCTCTGCCAAATACCTCTGCAGCTCATTGGGTGAAGGGAGCAGGGGGGAATATTCCATTCCCATCTCTTAACTTGAACGAATCTGGCAGAATTTCATTTTGCTTGAGTCAGACTCTCTGCTCAGTGTAAGATTTGGAGCATTATCTTCTCTATCTCTTTCATCTGTTGGATTGCTTAGCCAGGCATTTTGATGAAAATGTGCCCTTGGTGTTCTTTGAGTTCAGGCTGCAGCCACACGAATGAGAAATGACAGATGGGGCCATTTGAGTGAAATCCATCTGTTATGATAAGATTCCTAAGGGCAGCCTTTGAAGGCTTGTTGGAAGCACCCGAGAAGTGCACAATTCCAGGGAGTTAATGCCTGCACTATTTTCCTGTTAATTCATTTGAGATTTAGAAAACTTCTGAAAGGAAAAACCCTCAGCTGAAACTCTTGCAACTCCGTGAAGGTGAGACATCCCTGCTACTTCATGACTTGAACCACCCAGCAGCATTTCTTGGGAGGACTTCTTCTGATTTTCCAAGAGAAGAATTTCAAAATGTACTGTTCTAAAGCAGCTCAAAGCTTCACATTTATAGAAATTTACCGAAAATATTTGTTGAAATTTTCATTCATGAACAACTTTGATATCACGTGAGATCATTATGCATGCACTTGATTTGGATGTCACTTTGAGATACACTCATGAGATCAGCAGAGATGGTTTTTGCCCCACTCTGACTATAATTGAAAGAGAGAGAGAGGGATGGGAAAAGAACTCCCATCAGGATTGTGAAACCAAGCTTCCACACAGGTCAGAGGTGAGGATGCACTACTGCACTGTATTAAAGGGTTTAGCACCCTGTGCCTCTGCAACATAGAACATCTTAGCTCAAGTGAAACACGCAGTTGTTGCTGCTGCTTCCATACCCCTTTCTTGGTTTTGCTTGAAGTTCAAATGGGAAGAAATCTCCAGAACTGAATCATTTGAATATTGATGCGTCATTGTCTAGGTTTGTAGAGGAATTCTTAGAGCA
>VWPU01008446.1:0-63826 GCA_013398955.1 Callaeas wilsoni
GTCTGTGCCTCACTGCCTCCTCCTCAGCGTGCAGAGCCATGGCCAGCCACGGCACATTTGGAAAGGACATCTCTCAACACTACGGTTAAACACTCGCATCCCAGCCGGGCTGGTTTTAAGCCCTGGCCACCCCAGCCACGCTGCAGGGGTTCCCCAGCTCCCTCCAGCTCAGGGCCTGCTCTCCAGCCAGCTCTGCACTCTCCTCCCACAGCTGCCAGGGATCCTGGTTCCGCTGCACCGGCACCGCGACCCGCTCTGCTCCACGGGGAAAGGCAGATTGATATTTAAATCCGCTATTGAGATATTCACATTCTGTTCCCTTGCCATTTAAGCAGACATAAAACATTTTATTATTCTGCTGATTTAGGAACCTGAATTTAAATATTAGAGTATTAAAGCGATACCTAATTAGTTGACTGAATGTTCTCCCTTTTATCAGTGTTGACAGATCTTAATTATAGCATGGGCTGTGAAATCTGATAGAACAGCTGATGGCAGCAGCACCACCAGGAATACTAAAGTGTGTCAGAATTACTTGTCTGTTTTCCCTCTTCCCTCTTGCTCTGTTCTTCAGGCATGCTCTGAAGTCCTTGGCAAATAAAGCCAATGCTGCAGCCAAGCCTGAGCAGTTTGGCATTTACTCTCAAGGACATGAGAAACTGCTTGCCCTTGAGAGAGCCAGGATAATCTACAGGCCCAGACTTTTGACAAAAAAAAAAACCAACAAACAAACCCCAAAAGCCCCCCACATGATGAGAAATTATCTCCTAGTTAATCATTTTCCTATGCACTAATCAAGCAGACACAGGGATTATCGTGGAGCAAGAGTGCTGACGTTAGTTATTCACTTAAGCCACACTTTAAAATGCAATTCAGACATACAGGAATGGTCATCCCAAGGAAACCTGACCTCAAGGTTTTCGGTTGCCATCGTCATTGACAAGTCCCTGCTCCAGCGACAGCAGGGGTGGCTCTGAGAACCAGCCATGCCAGGCAGATGGAGGCACAGCCCTGCTTCCTTCCACCTCAGCCAGTGCCAGCACCAAGGGGGCACTGCCCTGTTTCGATGCCACCCAGAAGAGGCTGAGGGTTCAGTCTCCTCATTTACAGCAAGGACTGTGCTTGTTCCTCTGCCACAGCACAGGGATGAGGGCTCTGGCAGGAGGCTTCTGCTGGTGTGAATTACATCCCACAGTAGCACATCCTTCACCTTCCTGGGATAATAACAAATGTCCACCTTCAGGGAAGGTGGCTGGCAGCAAGTGTGTCTTGAAGAACATATATTTTACCTGCCCCCTGCAGAGGCCAAGCCATTCACTCTGAAGCAGCAGCATTTAACATCACTCAGCAGCAGCAGCAGTGACAAAACACAGAACATGCAAGAGGAATGAGGAAATGACAGCTTGGGTTTGGGCTGGGAGCCCATGAAGTTGGGCTGTCTTGGGTTCCTGACTTGCTAGCCCACTTGTCCCAAATCGAGCATCCAGCCCAGCCTACGGCAACACCAGTCTCTGACTTTATTTTCCTATTTCTTTGAACACAAATTAGGACATCTGAAGCTTTAGTTAGATCCTGGCATCCCACAAGGCTCTACCAGAAGAAATTCACTTTGCCAGGAAAGATGATTGACCCCATTCAATCTCCAAATGCTCTAAGTACAGCAAATACTGTCCCCCTTGACTGCTCAGGCAGGGATGGGGAAAGATCGCTGTGCTCCAGTCTCAATTCTGCAAGTTCACTTCACAGAAACCAGCAGAATACAACCTGCTTACATTACACTGCTTGCAGAACAAAAATTGCTTTGAAAAATGTGAAGAAAATGAGGTAGGAGCAATGTGTTGGAGCCAGTTGTCTCATCAACTAAAGTTACAATCCTAAACCAGTCCCTAGACACCAGAATACAGCTCGGTTCTCTGCAGTGCTGAGTGCTGACTGCATTTCAGCTCCGCATCCCCGCCCAGAATACTTCGAGATTATTAAATCACCCAGATACAATTTTATTCTGGAAAAAAGTGTGGTAAAAATAGTGAATAAAATCAGTAATTTTCATCAGTTTGTGTATCCTGCCTTTAGCTCCTTCCTTTTAAGGCTGCGAAGAAAGAGAAGTTTAAATCCCAGTGGTACACTGATGCTTTATAAGTTATTCCAGCATGAATGATCTCAACCTCAGGAACGATGTGTGCAAGCACTGCCAGAGCAGAGAAGACAGGCATGGAAGAACAACCCCTTTGTTGTCACGATTCAGGCATGTGATGGGTTGTGACACCTTTTCTCCGAGTGCCATCCATCACTCACAGATGTTAGCACAGAGCCACGCTACCTCCTCACCAAGGAGCTTTTCATTTCCACTGCCAGTCACAGAGGGAAACAAGTGCTTTTTCCTCCCTTTTTGCAAAGAGAGAAGAAATAACTTTGCACTTGGTATGTGCATCAGAGTGGGCAGGCAGAGGATCCCTGCACTGGCTCAAGGCACCTCTCTGCTGCCCTGTGCCATGGCACCGATGCTGTGAGCACAGCCTTGTCCCTGGGAGGACACCAGGACCTGCTCCCCGCTCCAGTGATGGCCAGCACTCTCCAGGAGCTCAGTGAGGAACGCTGCCAGCACAGCCAGTGCTCAGACCTGACTCACATGAGGCTTTTTTAGTTTATAAATTAATCTAGCTGGGGGAAGAAGTACCCAGCCTGCACCGCCTGCCACTGGCTCTGCTGCAGCAGCGGGGCTGGATCAGGAGGGCCTCCCTGGCTCCTGGCCCTGCCTTTATAAACACACTTAATGATCAGCAATGATGTCTTGGCAGTCTCAGCCTCTCTCACTAATGCCCATGTGCTAGGAGGGCATTTTGCCTGCTCTCAGACAAGCCAATCCCGTTTAACAGGGCAGAGATTTAAGAGCAGCAGCCTGCACGGCGCAGCCGAGTGCCAGGCAATCCTCCCGCTGCAGCAGCCAGGCTCCCCGCTGCCACAAAGCTTCTTCGCTTAATGAACCTGCCTCCCAGGGAGGGAAAGGCATCGAGGGGAGAGCGGCTTTCTGGAGGCCTGCTGGTGCTGGCTCACAGCAGCCCTTTCTGACAGGCAAGGAGACATTTGCTGCCTCTCTGCTCCCCCACGCAGCGACCGGGACAGCGACCGACAGGTAATTTATCTAGCTGAGGTTTGCAGGACTAAATGCCAAGGTAGCATCCTGCCCAGATGATAAATCCACCCACACTTGGATTCAGCACAGTGTGCAGGCTGCAGGCAGCAAGGGAAGGGGTCTGCCTGCCCCTGCAGCCCCCCTCCATTCACCAAGGACACCCCAATGCTCAGGTGTTATTCTCCATCAGTTCCTGGCTGAAGCCCAGTTTTACCAGACTCATAAAAAGGCAGCAGAACACAGCTACCCCTGGGCTGGGGTTGTTGGCACTGAGCTGTCACCAGTTTGCACTGCTGGCAGGGGGTTCTGACTGGCCAGCCCCCCAGTTTCACTCCCATGAGGGCAGGCTCTGCCCACCTGCCTGGAGGATGTTCAGTGAGCGCAGCTGCAACTCAAGGGCTTCCCTTGAGCAATCCAGCCTTGTGTGCTTCAAAGGATAATGCCGTTTTTCTCCAAGGTATCCCATTACAGAGCCATTCAAGGCAAATCCATCACGTTACAGAAGAGCACATTTCAGAGATCCACACACTTGGCAATGCCCACACAGGGAAGGGAAGAAGAAACAGCCTCCAAATTTGACCTTGTTTGCCAAGTCATCTCTCATCACCGACCTCAGCAAGCTTTTCTCCCACCACCACTGTTTTCGTGCTGCTGCAATTACACTGAATGAGTTGTAGCATCTTCCTGGTGTGTTCTGCCTTTCTCTGGCCACCATCCAGTGTTTGCCCCACGAGTTCCCTGTCTCTCTCCAAGAAGCTGTCACAAATGGAGCCACAATAAATGTAATACACAGACCACAGCTTTCCAGAGAGCTGGCAGGCTCAGCCAGCAATGATAAAAGATCAATGAGAATTTCAATTGTTGTTTTAAAGGCCTGTTGGGCTGCAAGCTCCCTACCTTTGATCACCAACCACACACAGTGGGTTGTTTTTTTTCTTTATTTAATTTGTATGCACAGGGTGGACGAGAGGTTTAGGATTCCACAGTGATGAGGGCACTAGAAACAAAAAATGCTGCCCATAGAGTCCTTCTCTCAATGATAGACAGGCTAAACTGAAATACAGAACAAGGAACAGGCATGGACTAAGCAGGTCCCTCCCTGAACCTTAGAAAGAGAACCTCTACTAAACAAAAGAAATGCAAATGCCTCTTCCTCCAGATTTCTTTGCATTTAGGACAATTATTTTCCTTCAACATCCATCAACAGAAAGGAGCTACACTGAATTTTCTCAGTGCACAGCCTGCAAGTGTGTTGTGCTAGTGCAAGGACCAGATCCCTCCACTGCAGCACACCAGGCATGGCCAAATGCCAGCTGGTGTAGTGCTACCTTGGCTTGTGCCAGCTGAGGCTATGACCCCTCCTCTCCAGCTGCAGCTGGCATTTTCCAGCCTCCTGCTGGCATCGCTCTCGGTGGGCAGCGAAAGCTTCTGCAGCACTGTTGTGATGGGAGCTCGCTATCAGAGGATGAAAAACAGTTTGCAGCCAACTGTAATATCATTTCAGCAAACAGCACAATAAATCAATGGCTGTAAATTAAGCATTTTGTTTACTCTCCACACAGCAAGGCTCTTCCCTGGATGCAATGCCAGCATCAGTGAGCCCTGCCCAGAGTAGCTGCCTGGCACACTGAGCTGGGGAGGGAGCTGTGCCGCCCTGTGAGCGCTGTGACATGGGGACATCCATCCACGGGACTGCTCCTGTCCTGCTCTCCTCCTGCTCCAGGCAGTTAGCCCTTTGCTGATGGCATGGGCACGTTTCAGTGCTGGCTGGAAGGCTCCAGGGACAGTGATAAGTCTGTCCCTTCTCTGCCTCTCTCCAGCTGCCTTTGGGAGGGCACAGGAAAGCACACGGGATCCCCACGCACACAGCAGCGGGGCAAGTGGAAAGGTAAAAGGGGACAAACTTCTGCCACCGTGTCCCAGGCTCACTTGCTGTCTTTGCTGAGGCTGTGACAGACAAGAAACTCTCTCATCACCACCCCAACCCCGTTAAAAGGAGAGGGGATGCTCCAAGCATGAAAAACAGGAGAAACAGAGGCTGCATCTCTCACTGCCTCCACACTCAGCTGTCAGTGGCACAGTGGCTGGCATGAGGCATTCCCTCCCCAGGGAGGGATTCACCACTGCAACATCCACCATCACCATCCCTAACACTGGTACCAATGAGCCTGACCCTCCAGCTGGCATTGCCACAGACCCTGTGGCTGCAGTGGGACCACACCCTGCCCGTTCCCCATCCAAACACCTCCAGCCCTGTTCAACCCACAGCACATTGATGCTTCCCCTCCCTCCCACCCCCACAACGCGTGAGAGACGAGACCTTTATTGGTGCTTTTTATGATTTCCTGGTAACGTGTATATGTCTCCCTTTTGGCACTTTAGAGCAGAGGTGAGACTTGAACTCCTATAAACCACCAACATCAGGAAGTGGAACAAGTCCCTCTCCCCACATAAACAGTGCAGAATGAGCAGAGCAGTAATTCACCATGCTTCCAGGGATTCCCCCCCACCTTTCCTTTCATCTGAGCTGCCACTCTCACTCTCCCTGCCAGTGCCGTGCTCCCCCTCGGCCCGCCTGTGTTATCCATGGCATTTGCAAGCAGGCACTGGATTAAGGAAAAAGCACGCCAGGAGCTTTGCTGCTATTGTCCATCTCACAGTGTGTCTGGTCACAGTTTAACCATTGTAATCCCTGCTTTGGGATCAGATGTGTCTTCAGCCACACAGGAGACGAGTTGGAAAGGTCTTACACAACTGCTTCAAGCCAGAGCTTAGAAGTACTTGGGTATCAGGAACCTCAGCGGGCCATGGTCTGAGACACTGATGGACACAAACCATCACATGGGGACTGGGAGAGGAAACAGAAGCAGAAAAATGAGAAGGGGAAAAAATTCACACAGCAAATCACAACACCTAACTAGGGGTAAAACACCTAACACAGCCCTGAGAGCCTGGCCAAAAATCAGCACATCCCTGCTCTCTTTAGGGGTAGAAAGTCTGTAAAAGGAATTGTTTCTCCTGTTTCTGACCAACAGCAGGTCAACTCCTCCAAGAAATGAGCAAAAAGCTGTTTGCTGGTAACTCAGCCATGCAGCTCCTTCGCTACACTCAGCTGCATTTTAACAGCAAAGCAATCCTGCACTTATTTGTAGTTAGAACGGTGGCTGCAGGCCCTCTGGGACTGGGGACGTTACATTTGTGAATGACAGCAATATTTCAGAGGATGACAGTGATAGCCAATATAGACCGTTGAGTTCTCTGAGAGGAAGTATTATGAAGCTCATAAAAGCTGCAAAGGACTTTGCAATTGCCATCAATTTAATGGGGAGGATGCTGCAGTGATGGGCAACAGGCAAAAACCTGAAAAGAGATTTTCCAGCTGAGACAGGAGGGAAGTGGAGCACCTTGGGTAAAGACCACAGCAAGAAGGAACGAGAGCTGAGAATTGAACACTGACTCCTGCATATCAAGTCATAGCCATAGGCTATAACATGGTAAGATATCCAAGGGAATTCATTCAATAACTTACTGTGAGGGCTTTTGTTTCGTTGTGACTTTTTTTTTCCTGTGGACAGCTGAAAATTGACTACTGTATAATTATTTGTGAACACATCTTTCCCACATTTTCAGCCAGCTCCAGGGAAGTGAGAAAGCTATATTTACTCTGGTTCAAGTGCTTTGACTCTCAGCAGAGCAAGTGCAGCATAAATCCCCAAGCCTCCCAAAGACAGCGTGTGGAACACTCTGAACTCATCGACCCCTCTGCAACATCAGCCCTGGATTGCTCCTCACATCCCAGCCCTGGATACACCACTCCATGCAAGCTGGGGAAATAGCTGGGAGCCTCCAAGCCTTTGCTCATCTCTCAGATAATGCTTGCATTTCAGTGAGGTGGGTACAGGTACCCTGGGATGAATTCAACTGTAAATATTCAGAGTGATTCATTGTTTGGCTTTCCTCTCCAATCTAAATAGTTGGAGCTGTCAAAATTGATCTGAGTTTTTATGCTACAATACTTTAGAGAGAGAACAAACTGTGGATTAAATTTGCTGTTGTGGCCCAAAATAGCTTTCAAATATCAACACAGGCAAGATACACATAAAAGAGACTATTTCCTTGTGAAGCAAGGCAAGCCCTCACATCTCCATTTAAATGTTTCTCCCTGGAGGTGCGCAGCAGAAAGCTGAGAGTTTGAGCTGCCTCCTTCTTCCCTTCCCCATCACTGGGATAACTGGGAGTTGCGTAAAAATCTCTTTTGCTCCTAAAAAGTCCCTGCTTGGACCCAGTAATCTGTCCAGGGTGGGAGCAGAGCTGAAAATAATGAGTGGCCCTTGCTTTCTTATCATATCATTAATGTAGTGCTTCTCAGAACAGCAGATTATTTTTGTTCAGTGAGTATAACTGCTCTGACTTCTATTTCTGTAGTCTGTACCCTTCCAGTAAAGAATGAAAAGGAGTATGGATCATCCAGCCTTCAGCTCCAGGGACATTCATGGGTTTGCACACCCCTTTCAGGCACACAAGCATCCTTGCAGTATCAGTGATCCTCTTTCCCCCTTCCAACAAAAGAACCTGATTCTGCCTCCCCTTCCACTGCAGGGAGGCTGCAGACACAAGAGACTGATGGCAGACTGAAGGAAAAAGGAAAAAACAAGGAAACAAAGAAAAAAAAAACCCGCTTACAAAATAAAGAGCAGATAAACTCTTGTCTGGTAACTCCCAGATTCCCGAGGTCTGGAGTGCTGAGTAGCCTGTGTGTGCTTTCCTCCTGAGGCTGCCACACCACCTCCTGCAGGTGTTCAAGGACACACGGATACCGGCCTGTCCTGTTCTGGTGGGATGTGTCCTGCACCTTGGGGTTTAACCCTCAGACACTGCAGATGACAAAACTCTGCCCCTCTGAGTCTGCCGGGGTGGCATCGGTGACCTGGTCTCCACCACCTTTCTTTGGGATAATCCTTTCTCCAGGGAGACCTGCTCCCACCAGATTCCCCTCTGGCTGCAGTTCTGCTAAAGGCAGCAGGATATGTTCTGTCACTTCACGATGAGAGAGGAGCACAGTGATGAAAGAAAATCCCTGTCCAGAGGGAAAACATTCTCAATTTAAAAAGATGGAAGAAGAAAACTATTTTTTTCCAGCTGGAAAAAACTCCATGGGTGGTTTTCTAAATGTGAGCTACTGCTTAGGTGAGAAGCAGTCAAAAATACACGTGGGTATAGCTGTAATCCAAGGCAGTCCACATCTCACTATGAGCACAGCAACATTCCAATTACACCAAGTGCTAGAGGAAAAGATAACATTTTCTTTTGTTGGTTTCACTTTGAAAAAAACCTAAACAAAACAAACAGAAAAACCAGAACAAGGCAGTTTCTTGAAAGAAGGCCAGCTTTCACAGGAGGCACCTTCCAGCATTTCATGCAAAAATTATCAAGCAAGCCACTGTGAGGCGATATTATATTGAAAAAAGTACAAATATAAAAAAAAGAAAAGAAAGCACTGGCAGGTGAAATTTTGTGGAAGGGAAATTAAGAATTCCTCACACAAATATACCAGTGTTATCAGCTCAGGGACTGTGCATAAGCAAAAAGGGACACAAGAAAAGAAAAAGCTAAAGAACGCTCCCAGTTTCTACAACAATTTTTCATGGTTCTGTTTGGACATCTCCTCGTAAAGTTTTTTCTGTTTTGGGGGGCACAATGTGAAAGTCACCAAATGTGTGTTTTGACCTTTAACTCAATAATTAAGCTCATGTTGGGGTCACAGACTCCCCTGTGTGACTTATGTACTTGGTTAAAACAAGCAAGCTTTTAAATCAGGTGAGCACACAGTGCTCCCACAAAGGTCGGGGCAGAGGGCAAGGCACACTCCTTGGCTGGAAGATCAGAAGGGATTGTTTCAAGATAAACAGATAAAGCAATTAATGTTCATTACAGACTGGAGATTTGAAATAAATTGTCCTTCACCCAAGTCACAACCACATTGCAGGTCAGACCAAGGATCACCTGTGCAGCCAAAGTGACTGACTAAATATTGGAGTAAAAGACAAAGCAGAAAAGCTTGGTGACAAGAGGGAGAACAGTGGCCCAAGAAAGAGCTCTTTAGGCCAGCTGTTGGCTGGCAGAGGTCTGGAGCCACAAGCAGGGAAACACTTTCCAGTTTAAAACTGGAACAGTAAAAAAAACCAAGGGACTTGGTGCATCCCTGCTAAAAACCCACCTGTGACAGTGACCATTCCCAGACTTCCTCCCAATGACCGGGACAAGCTCTAACAAGAAGAAATACTATGAGAAGATGTGTGCTGCACAGCCATGGTCTTTGTATCCGTGTGACAGCATAACTGTGCTCGGTTTGCCCCACGCAGGACGAGGCCACAGCCTGGGCTGTGTCCGGCTGCTCTCTGAGGCAGGGTCCCCCTCACCGTGGGCTGCGGCACTGCGCGCCCAGAGCAGGGGAGCTGCTACGGTGCCACGGAAAATGAGGAATGCGAGCTCCCTGCCCCGTGGCTACAGCAGTGCTTGTGACCACAGCCACGTGGCCACCATGCTATGAAGAAGAGTTTTCGGGGCAAGGGACACATTTATTAAAAGAGCCCTGGAGGCAGGAGGAAGGGGCTGCTTCCCAAAGCACCAGGCTCCTCTCCAGAAGCCCCGCTGCGTCCCGCTGGACTGCCAGCGGCACACAATTAATAATGTAGTGGCTGTCTGCTCCTGCCAGGGACCCGGGGGAGGCAGGCCAGCAGCTGCCTGCTGCTCCATTATTGAACAGATCTGAGAACAAACGTAATCTGTTTTCCATTTACTCTTCAGGGATTACTGCATGCCGCCTTTGTCTAGAAACCGTCTCCACTTTGCAAGCCTTTTTCCATCCATTTGCACAGCCCTGGTCAGTCTCTGGCTTCAGAGGGGCTCCTGATTTCATGGCACATCTCCGGATCTCAGACCTTCTAACTAAGCCAGGCTGCAAAACTAGACCATGAATGACCAAGAACTGGGAGAGGAGGACCCAGCTTCACAGGGTTCCTCTGCAAAGCATGTGAAAAGGAGTTGTAGGTGTAAAATTTGGGGAAGATTTGGACATATAGTCTTACATCCTTTAAATTAAAATCAAATAACTTAAAAGACACAGATTTGGATTTATCATTGGAGCAAGCCACTTCTCCTCACTATCAGCATCAGCTGACAGGAGCTGGTGCCACACTCAGGACACGGGCATGGTTCCAGGCAGACAGGGGCAGGTCTGTCACTTTACCTGCTCCTGCTTTGTTTGCCTTAGCAGCAATAACTGAGTCACCAAGGAAAGAGGGACATTTGCCTTTTGATTTACCCAAGACTACAAGCTGTAGCAGAGGTTCTCTAACAACTCTCAGGTCACAACTGCAAAGTAAATCCCATCTCTACATGCATCACAGAGGACTGAGTGGAAGAAGACAGAATCTAACAGCCACCCTCTGAAGTGGCTCAGACTGTATCTCTGGCACCAGGAACAACAATCACCTTCCCAGCAGATCATCTTCCTCTGGATCCCTGGGGCTGTCCCACTACAAAGCAGTGCCACTCCTGCAGTTTACAAACGAGGCTGGTCAGAGCAAGGCTCTGATTTGTTATTGCACTAAGGACAGATGGATGATAAGGGTAACTAATCCCTGATCACCAACCAACAGCTTTTCTGCAAGATCTGGAGCCAAAATATAAAATTACTATTCCCCAGGCTATTTCTACACAGTTGCCATTTGCATCTGTCAGCAGGTGGCACGGGAAAGAGAATCTCAGCTCTGCTGCCAGAGGCAAGGAGACCATGGATGACTCCTACAGATACCAGCTTTTCTGAAAGATATCTGTAACTTTTGGGTCCACCGTTTTTGCCTCAGTCCCTCCAGCGCTCAGTATTCCTTTTCTACATGAAGAAACAGCTTAAAGTGCTGTCATGAGCTAACAGACAAGTCTTAAGGGGTCTGCACATCACCGCCCAACCTGCAGGCAAATGTTCCTCTGCACTGAGGCAGGGCTCTTAAAGGAAGGACACCCTTTGGAGTATCGCTGGCACTTCTCATACCAGCTAATGCTTTCCCTGCAGAGAGAGTAAAAATTGGGAGGAGAGGAAAAAGAAAAACAAGATGAGAATGAAGAGAAGAAAAATAGATGGAGTTTTCCAGTGTTGCAAGATGTGCTGGCAAATGGGCAGCCAACTTCTCTCTGCCTGAGAAAGGACATGTTGCCACAGGTTCAGGCCTCAAGAACTTGGCTGCTGTACCTGGTAAGCACACATTCCCTTTCCTAAGTTACCTGGCTTCTCTGCAATCACTGCTGGCTGCCAGCATTTCACTCACTGGAGAGTTCAGCCCTCACCTAAGGACATGCTGCCCATAACAGGACCCAGTGTTGCCTTAAGGTGCTGTTACTTTCGGGTCTAAGCTCAGAGCTGAAGGGGTCAGAAGAGCTTGTTTGCCAACAAGATATAAGAGACCATTTGAGAGCTCCTCAAAGAGGCTTCCTAAAGTCCAGGGCTGAGAACAAAAGTCATTTTGGTACAAATCCATGACAACACTAATGTATATTAACCCATGGCACATAAACAGCATGAAGAAACCATTAAGCAAAACCCATCAAAACCATATAAAAATCATGCTTGCAGAGCAGGAAAGGGGTGGAGGAAACATACAGTGCTTTCTGAATGTCTGGCTGAGGAGGAAATGTTTGCAGAAAGAGTGCAAAGACCCCAAGGAATCCATTAAATTCAGCATCACCACAATGCATTGCCGGTGTGGAAGGCCTCATTACCCTCTAATCGCAGCCTCTCACCCAAAGCACAGAGCTGCTTCCCTGAGATTTGTACCTGGAGAGGACAAGCAGCACTTCCTCTCAGAGACACTTGCTGTCTACAGCCTCTTGCTCTGACACAGGAGGATATTTGATGTCCACGTGCACTGCACTGAACCAGAACACACTCCCATCTCCGCATCTTGAAATAATTGAGAGTCCTTGGAGCCAAACGCAGAAGTGGCTTAGCAGCTGTAAGGCAGCAGCACTCCGTTCCCATGCTGTGTGTTCACAGGAAGACCTCAAAGCTCTTTGAGAACATCACAGTTTCGTAAGGGCCTTGCTGGGGCCATTCTTAAACTCATTTAGCTGGTGTGTAGTTGGAGGCCCAGACAGGATAAACAATCTTTCCACTGAAACCTGATCACCTCTGAAATGGCAGCCCAAAACGATTAAAACTCTCATCTTCTTATCCCAAACATTTTTCCATTTCACTGGCGAGGCAAGGGGACATTATTGCAAATGTTTCCCTCCCCATCCTAATTCACTCTTCATCCCTGTCTCTTTTGAGACAGCAGAAGTAAAAGAGTTACCATGTGTGGGGAAGGAAGCACCTCCTTCCCCTTTTGGGTGGGTCGTCACCCCATGGCTGCTTTTACTTCTGTGCTCCTGCACAAATGCAGCCACAACTGGAAATCTCTGCCCTCGATCTACAATTGCCATGGGCACACCAGTCTGCAGCATAACAACAGGTTTTGGTAAGCAGGAGTGCTTGCCACACACCAAAGTGCTTGGCTGGCCAGGCTGGCTACACAGAAGTAATGGAAAAATGGAGCCATCCTTCTGCCACATTAAGGACATTGATCAATGAAAATGCTGCATCGAACAGCCTAATAGCGTTGTTAAAAGATCATTGCTGCTTCTTTAGCTAACAAGTCAGCTTCTGAAAAAATCATTTTTTATGGAACCCAAGAAGATATATCAACACTGGCTGAGATCGCCAGCAGGTGTAAATTGATGTAGTTCCACAGATGGCCATGGAATTGCCTTGATTTAAAATCAGCTTATAACTTAAGCATGTAGTGTTTTGCAGCAGTAAATAATACCCATGAAAATTACACAGGGGGTGAGGGGTCAGACAGGCTAAAGCTATTTTCTGTCTGTAGTCTCCATGCTATTTCCATGCTGTGGAATTCTTTCAGTAGTGCCAAGATACTCAGGGTCACCTTAGGGTCCTAGCTTGTACCAGTGATCTGTGACACTGTCATGAATCAGGCTGTTTCCTTCAGCCTGAAAACCGGGGAGGGGTGTGGTGGCAAAAAGAAAATGCAGGATTCCCTCTCTTGCCATAGCTACTGGTGTAACCTCAAATAATTTGTACCAGAAGTACTGCTCCAAAAAGGGCTTTATTTAAAAAATTGTGGCCTCCATTAGGAGAGGGAAATAGTGTTTGCTTTTATGACTCTTCACGGTTCAGAATTCTTCACCATGATCCCAGAAGGTCCTCTGAAGGAGGAAGAACCTTCAACAAGATAGCAGGCTCCTCAGGGACCATGCCCCGGGGTGGGTGCAGGTTCAAAAGGCAGGGGTAGTTTGTGAAGGAAGCCCCTGCTCTGCACACAGCAACACGATCTGCACAAGCCCTAATCTCATCAGCTCAGGCTAAACCCAGAGAGATTATTAAGATTAGCAGGATTCCAAGGCACAGTATCCAGCTGACTTCCCACGGGAATTAGACAGCTCTGTCCTTGCTATCTTCCCCTTAGGCTCAGGTACTGTGTTTCACTTGCCGCAAGCAAACAACACTGGAGAGAATACAATCAACACAGCAAAAAACAAGTCCAAAAATGGAACAATTTCCTGCAGAAGTGCCCCATGTGCTTTGTCTGGAAGTGGATTCTGAGGACATGAGTAATGCCAGTCCCAGAAGAATAAAAGGCAATGTGACTGCAGCCCAGGGAAGGAAGCATCTCCTGTGAAACACTGGAAGCACACCAGCATCCCACCGACAAGAGCCCTGCTTTTGCCGGCATGATCCATGAATGCCAGCAGCTCTGCCCACCAGCAGCCAGGCTGGTACTACCCATCCCAGCCTTTGGTATCAGTCCAGAGGTGAGAGCTTGAGCTGATTCCTGCCCTTGACCTGGGCCACCTGAGCTGCACAAGCAAGGCTGGTCAGCAGGCTGAGGAGCTAAACCTGCCCTCATTGCCCATTCTGGCATCACTGGCTCTCAGTTATTGTCCTATTTTTAACCCCATGAGCCCCAGAGCTCAAAAAAAGGCTTTTTCATCTTCCAAAGGAGGAAACAGCTTCATCAAGACAACCGATTAGAGGGGGATTTATCAGGGCCTGATCCTTTATAAAAAACAACAGGTAAGTGGGGGGAAAACAGTCCCATCTTTCCTCTCTCTTTCCTTCTCCAACCACCACAGACACATCTTCAGACTCCCCCGTGGCTGGTGCCACCGAGCAGAGCAGAGCAGACGAGCTGCACGCAGCCCTTTGCTGGCACCGTTTGCTGTGCTGCCTTCCGGACGCCTGGCAAGCAGCAACTTCCCCAGCCCATAAATCGCACAGGACTCAAAATTAAGTCTGCTGCCTCCACTCCTAGTTTATTAACCCCATGAGGCATTAGGAGACCTTTTTAGAACCAGAATGGCAGATAAAGGGAAAGGTAATAAAGCAGAACTGGCTCTCAAACAACCAAGCTTTAGTCCCCAGAAAGATGCTTCTGGTCATATCTTTGAAACATTTATTCCAGCTATAGCTCTGCTGGCTGCCTGCCTCACCTCCACCAGCCCTGCAGTAGCAATGCATTCAGATACCAGCAGCTGATGATTTTCTAAAGACTGCAGCATAAACATGAGACAAGAAGCAACACACCATGTTGTCTGCAGCAAGACATTTCAGGAGCATTTGTGCCTTGCCAAATCAACTCTCTATGATCCAACACCTTGGAACACCTCACCAGGAGCTGGACTGTTGAAGAACCCCCACTCCCTGACTTTTAGGAGGAAAATCTCCAACAACTTCAAAGACAACAACATTTTCACCTTATGTGAGGAACAGCTGCACAGGTGCAAACCAAAGATGCTTTTATCACCTCATACCACTTGGCATAAAGGATGGCACATGGGAGGATCTGGTGTCACTTCTGTCTCATTCCAGCTCTGGTGTCCAGGCAGAGAAAGCACCAAGACACCCAACCCAGGGCTTATCCACCTTCTCAGCATCAGAGCTCTGTCAGCACAACAATGCCAAGGGATGTAATGGTGACCTGTATCTCTAATCAGCTGCCAGATCTCGGTGTTCCTTCCCCTTGCTGCCCCATCCAGTGAGGTGCATTTCACTAATCTGCTTATTTCACCGCGCCTCTGTCTGAAGACTCCTGCCAACAGCAACAAAACCCATTCTGTGTATCAGGTACACCTCTCATCACCATCACCCAGCCCCTTGTTGCATCCTGCTCTCTGGAGAAGAGAGCCTGCCGTGTTTTCCAATTCCATGCCCCAATCTCTTTAGACAGATTTCACAGTAATTGCAGAGCCGAGCCGCCCGGGCTGCTCGCGGTGCCTTCGCTTCAATGTTTATCCAAGGTGCCACGGATTTCCAGCTGTGATCTGTCAGCGATTATTTCCATACCCTTCACTTCACCCCTGTATGCAGGCATGTACCGAGGAGAGAGCAGTAATTAAAAGAATTGGGGTCTATTTAATTACCTTCTGACACGATAACACAAGGGCTGCCTTCAAAGCAGGGAGACTCCCAGCAAATCAGATGGAACTGCAGTGGAGCAGCAGCGTGGGACCTGCATCACATTAGCACAGGTTGCCTCTGCTGGCAGGGGGGATGGAGCATTTGGTCCTGGCTGGCTCAGCAGGAGGCAGGCTGGGCTTAGGAAGGAAGGGGGGGTTGCCCAAATCCACCTGCATGAGCCAGAAAGAGTTGGTTTCACACAGATTCATGACACCTCATCCCTCAAGCACAGGAAAGGTCTCCTCCCACTCAACTTTCCCCTCTCTCCTTAGCAGCAGTGCCTGCTTTTAAGAATACAAGAGCAGCCTGGGAAGGCAATGAGTAGAGGAGGTTAAACCTGCACCTTCTGCAGCCCAGAAACCCTCAGAGGACCCTGGGGAAGTATCCAGACTGTTCACCCACAGCCTCTTCCACGGGAGAGCTGAACTGTGAATGTCAACCACCACACAGCCTCAGGAGAGGCACCTCAGACACCATGGGGTGAGTGGTCCTGAGAGGAAACTCGAGTGGCCTGCAAGTCCCAGGGTGAACTCATGCACTGGAACACTGCCACTGAGCCTCTCACATCTGTTATTGTGTCAGGATGTAATTGCTTCTCCTCATCACCCTTTCACCCTGGATCCCATGGGCTGGGTCTGTGTAAGTTTGTACTCGTGAAGGTCATGGTTCTGCTGAAGGTATCTTATTTCTGTCTCCAGCTCAGGCAGAGGGCACAGAGCTCTGGGGAAGGATGCCCCGCTGCCCTGCCTCCCAGCAGGTGACCTCAGCCCTCCTGCTGCAGGAGATGACTTTTAGCAGCTCTTCTTCCCTACCAAGTCTCACCTCCGAGCTGTACCCTCAATCCTTTCAGACACCTCCTGCCTTAGGGGAGCACAATTATCTTCAGAGATGTTTGGAAATTAATAAAGCCTAGGTGATGGCTGCAACATCTGTGCCAGGACCACCACAGCTGCATCAGGCTCACTCAGTCCTGCCTTTGGGGATGCTGGCTCCCCACACCAATCTGTTACGAACCTGCGGTGAAGAGGCAGGATGTAGAACCCACAAACTGTTCCTCTGCAGAAAGGAAATGAAAACCAAGCAGAAAAATCTAACCACATACTCCCAAGTTCATCAGGAGACAACCAGAAAGAAGCACAAAAAGGATCCCTCAAGAGGACAGCAGAGTCTGTGCCACCAGCCTGATTCACACAGACTCCAGCAGGAGCTGCACGTGCAGAGCACCTCTGAAGACAACGTGGTTTTAGCTTTGTAAGTCACCTAGGAGCTCACAAGAAAGACACCCTACCATTTCCTCCTGAAACAGAATCTGTCGGGATATTGACTTTTTTTCATGACAAAAACTGAATTACGTGGAAGTCCCTTCCCCATAAACGATTCAATGAATTCTGTCTCCACTTCTCTTTTGGTTTTACTGGTACAAAACAAGAGGAAAAGATGCCCATCTTCTCCTAAGCTTTTTGCTGGGTGTATTCAAAATACAGGATATTCTGGTTGATTTTGGATGTAAGAATCAATGTCACATCTCTGTTCTGCAGAGGGTGGCTTCTCTCGGAGCCTAGTGAGAATATGCACATTTATGACTTGAAATTCATTCTCTGGAAAAGTCCTCCATGCTTTGTTTAAAATTCATTGTTTCTTGTAAAGCCATTCGCTAGAATATTAACAGAAGGAAAAAATAAAAAAGGAAGAAATGCAGCTGACAGGAATTTGGTTAAAAATTCAAACCGATGTTCACAGGACTTTTCAATTTCTCAGCTCTGGGTTGTGTAATTTTCAATGCACAGGCCCTGAAACAGGCCTGACTTCTAATGCTATTTTGAAAAGAAAAGAGATGATGAATGTTTTGGCAGATTCTTGATTTCCTTTTCAGCTCACTGTGGAAATATGATTGAAAATGCAAAGACGCCATAAAAAAAGAAAGGAGATGAAGGACGGAACATGACACAGGAGAAAAGAGCCTGCATAGCCAAAGAGGTCAAAAACTGACTTGCCCTTAATAAAAGACTTAGCAGTGCAGGGTTAACTGTTGGACTTGGTGATCTTACAGGTCTTTCACAACATAAATGATTCTGTGATTCTAAGTTTGGGTCCACAATAAGACCAAAAGGTGCACAAACCCACTTTCCTTTGGTGGTGCTCCAGAGGAGTGAGGAGAGCAATTGATAAACCAGTGGCTTGGACACCACCTGCAGCTCCTCTCCCACAGCCAGCACTTGACTCCACACTGCAGGGGTGAATGATGACCATCCCAGTGACCAACGCATTACAGAGTTCAGGTCCTGTACCTAATTTACATACCACTGCATGTATTTCCATTAGACAAAATAAATACATATGGTTCTATGAGTAATATCGTTCTAAGCTGCAGAAGAGAAGAAACTGGTGGGGAAGGCAGGAGGGAGAAATGACTGAAGCAGTTATTAACGAGAAACTACCTGTAATTACACAGATTACCATTAGCCCATCAAAAGGCAGCAAAACCGCATTGAATTAACACACAAACACTCCCGACAGGCACAAACTATTTCATAGCAGAGCTCTCCTTACGACAGACTCTGCAAGTAGCAGAAGACTTGGCCTCACAGATGGCATCTGCTCTCTATCCACCTCCTGTTTATGTCCAACCATAATTAAGAAAATCACCAGCAATCAGAGGCTGTCAGCTGCTCCCAGCCCATATTGGAACAGGGCTGGAACAGCTGTGTCACAGCTTTGTACCATTATCCTTCCTCCACCTCTCTAACCAGTAACAGCTTCATGAAGAATAGACCTTGCTACACCTGAAATACTTCAAGAATAAAGGGATGGCCTGGCTGTGCTTCATAAGTAGCAAAGAGGGGACAGCATCACAGCGAGCTGCCTTCCTGGATCCGTTCAGTCACTGCTACTGGTACTAAAAAGTGCAGAGGCTTGATGTGACCGTGTCACACCAAACAAAGCAAAGACTTCACTCAGCCTTTATCCAAGGACAAGCAGTTACCAAGATCACTGCAACCCTTCTGGGGCTGCAACATGACCCACAGTAATCAAACTCACCAGTACAGGCCAGAGGAGTGAATACCCCTCATGGGAAATACAGCTGCAATTTCAAATGAGCAGAACACAACCATCTGCATTTGAGTCTGTCTGTGACAGCTGTTCTTCAAGGCTTCTTCAGACTTCCAACATCCTTTCAGCCATCTTTCATCTGCTGTGCAAACCCCATCCCAGAACTCAGTCCCTTGTAAGAACACCACGAAAAATGAACTGTCAAATGTTGACTTAATGCAAGGAAAGAGCGGAGCCGAATTCAACACCATCCTCCACGAAGGGTATGACCAGGAAGGAGCAGGCCAAGGACAGGTGAGGCAGTCCAGCAGTGCTTTTCCCCCACTGTCTAAGCTGAGGACTGCTGCAGCCCTCTCCCTTCCTAGCTCTGGTCCCTCCTGACATGTGGGCTACGGCATCTCCTATGATCCATGGCCTGGCACTCGCTCCCTGCTGGTAGCACAAGACGAGCACAAAGCAGCAGCAAGAAGGAGCTCATCCATAGAGCACTGGGCCACTCTGAGGGGCAGACAAGGCTGGGGCAGCAGTGCCTCTGAGCTCCCAGTCCTCAGTGTTAGGAACGGTGGGTGACCTGGCATCACGCCACAGTAGCAATGTGCAGGTCCTAACTCCAAAAGGAGGTCTCAGCAGTGAGTAGTACCACCCTGGGCAATGCTTGGTGGTGTTACTACATGAGTTTCCAGTGCCATTGCCATGGTACCCGCCCATGACACCCCAAAATCCTCCCTGCTGGCCTGGGAGCTGCGTGGGTGCCAGGGAAATCCTCTCCCCAGACATGGGGCTGAACCCAATCCAGATCACCCCCTCTCCCACTCCAACCACGTGCACACTCTTTGTGCAGAAGGCGAAACACTCTTGGCAGAAAACTCAGAAACTGCTGTTGCTTCATTTGGAGCTCAGAGGGAATTCTTCACTGGTGAGAAGCACTGGCAGAGACTCTTCCCAGTTCCAGGCTCTGCCAGCACAGAGCCCATCCTGCCCAGCAGCTCAGCCCCCAGGGCCCAGCGGGGCACAGACAGGATGGGCCCCCAGGTGCGTGTCTGCGTCGGCAGAGCGAAGCCTGTACAAACCACAGAGCCATTATCAGGGGTAAAATTAGCTCCTGTTACTGACAGCATCTATCACTCATTCCTACTCTAATCTCTACCAAGGGAAGGATTTACAAGCAACAGTGATGAAAGAGAAAAGGGAAGGGGAAAAAAAAAAATCAAAGCAATACAGAGGGGAGAAGAAAAAAAATCAAAGCAAAGATAACAAAAGCATTTGTGAGGCTGGAAGAAACAAACTACATTATATTACAGGGACCAAGGGATCCTTATCATGCCCAGATAAGATTTTCATTCACCGTGTTGGGAATTATTTTTTTTAAACTGCTTAAGAAGATTCAAATACACTGCCAGGTACCTCCAGCTCTATAAGAATTTTCTTTTAGCCATGCAGCATTGCAGCAGCTCGCCTTAATAAAAATCCTAGGGAAACACACACAATGGGAAGCACATCAAAAGGATACAGATGTTGTAAGCATCCTACCAAACAGGTATAAGAACTTAAGGTGGGGAAAAGATAAAGATCAGGTTTTATGTCAGTGTTATTCTTTTAAGAGGTTTAGTCACCCTTTAAAAAAAAGGATTTATTAAAAACCTATTAATCACAGAATAACCAATTTTGATGAACCTAACCCTTAGATCAATGGATACTACACTACTAGATAATGTGTATTAGTAAATGATTATGTAATGCAGACATTAATGAGCCATTATGAAAATTATTCTTAAAATAAAATATGACCAGAAGAAGAAAGCAAACCACCAGCAGTGCTGCTCGTTAGCTCCCAAATAACCTTTGCTTTGTTTGTGCTTAATAAATTCCTTCAGTTATTGGCAGAATTAATCATCACAAACAAATGTAACTTGTGGATGCACTATTCTGTGAGCTGCCCACGGGAGAGAGCCTTCCCTTCCTGACAGAATGCACCTAATGCCAACTCCACTGAAGTCAAAGGTACCTCAGTGACCTGCACTAACACCACTCAGCAAAACAATCTGATTAAAATGTGCCTTTTATGCACAGGCCTCAGAACACCTGACCAATGATTATTAATGGAGCTGTTCAGCAAACCTACCCTACTCTGTTCCTATTGCCACTGCTGTGCCAGAGGAGAGCCAGCCCTGAGCTTCCAGCCTGACTTCGTGTCACATAGCCAGCTGGAGCTGGCTGGGGCCTGTGTGAATCAAATAAAGGAGAAACAACAAAATTGGCCCTGAAGGGCCTGCCCTGTCTTTACGGCGTCACTGCAGGCCAGTCTCCCACGAGGTTTACCCAGCACTGTACAGACCTGTGCTCCTGAGCACCGTTTGGATGGGGATGCCTGTAGGATCTGGGCTAGTGGGACCAGGGAGGTAGAGAGCTGTGGGCTCACAGCCGTATCTGCTGGAGCTGCTGCCATGCAGGGTCTCACAACGAAGAGTAAAGAGAACGTGGGCTGTCCAACCACCCAGTGGTGTCCCCCTCATCCCTCTGCCTTCCCTCCTGGCAAAGGGAAGGCATCAACATCTCTCTTGTAACAACATTGAAATAAATGTGAGGAAATTACCCATTTGCTAAGAGAGGCGATATGTATGCATATGTGTGTTGGGAAGTCTAATTTGCATTTCTGGGCCTCAGAGTGCCCCTAATAGAATTTACAGTGGGTTGTGAAGATTGCCATCCCAGCTAATCAAATATAATAAATAGCTCTGACTGAGCAGATGACTCTCCTACAGCACTGTGGTTATCAGAGGGATCGGTCTTAATTTGAGACTCCATTCATCAGCCCTGCTAACAGGATTGTGCAGAGAGTGATATTTGACAGAAGTGTTTTCGAAATTCCTAAATGGAGAGTGTGCATTGAGGGAGACAAGATGGATGTTTCCATTACGGTGGCCGTGCAGGATGTCACAGCAGCCCTGGCTTCCCACCCAGCAACAAATAACTGACAGACACATGCCATTAAGGGGAATGCAGTGGCCACAGATTCCTTCTTGTTTTCTTTATCTAAAGGAAAATAATGAATTAATTCTAGGTATTAAGGGTGGCAGCAGCTTGTGCTCCTGGCTGTACATCACGGTGAGAAGCAGCTCTGAAGCCCTGCCCGGGGACAGCAGTGAAGGCAGGAGAGACCCAAGGAACACAGGCACACTCGTGCAGGGAGGTAGCCATCAGGTGCTGCAGGGCTTGTTAAGGATCGAAGGGCAGAAAGGACCTCCTGATTCAATGATCCATGTACTCTGCAGGTGGAAATACCACAGCATCCCTTTCTGCAAGTTATCACATATCTCCTTAAAACCAGCTGGGTTTTTAGAGCTCACCACTCCCACTGGGCACTCACCACTCCGTGTTTTGTCTTGACCTTGACCTGCAAGAATGGCTCTCCACCCTATGTCCAAGGAGCAGCAGGAACCCCTCTCAACCGCTGCTTTGCTAGCCATAATGTCCCTTTAACGTCCACCCACAACATAAACTTCATTTTGCAGCCATGCCAAACTGAGCTCACCTCTCTTGGTCACCTGGGGCAATATCTTACTACAGGTGAGTTTATGCTGCTCCTCCCCAGCCTTCTCAGGATCTCCCAGACCACTGAAGCTGTCTCCAGTTTGCCCCCAGTCCACAGGGAGAAGTGCAGGGAGACTCATTCAAGCTGGGAAGAGCTGTGATGAAACCAGAGCTGTTTGCTTTGAGAAGCTTTCCCACAGCAGATTGGCCCTGTGATAAGAGGTTAATGAAAGACGTGTTAATTATCACCACCACCACAGACCTGCAGAATTTTCCAGAGGAGACATGGTTGATAGCAACTTTCAGCACAAAAACATCCTCTTGCATTTCCTAGGAGGAGGATAATGCTAAGCCATTTTCTCCTTCTGTCAACAGCACGGCCTGAGGGGCAGATCAGATACAGCAAGGTGATGAAGGGCAGCGTGAGAAACACCATTCCTGGCCCAGCTGGGCAGCAGGCAGGTACCCAAGTGCCCCACAGAGCATCTCGGGGCTGTGAAGGTTGGTTGCTCCTGAAAAAACAGGGCAGAGGAGCAGAAAGGAGCAATAAAATCCAGGAATGACTGAGTTGTCTCAGACCCATCCATCCAGGCAGCACATTTTGCCCCATATTTTGTAAACAACACTATAATATAAAATGGTAAATCACACCGTTAAAGTGATCCCCAGTATCCTTTCCATCTTCCTTCTCATTCTCTTCATCTGGAGCCATTCCTTTTTGCAGAAACAAAGGGAACATGAAACATGCTGGAAAAGGCTTCTCAGCCCATGCCTGCTTGTTCCACCTTGAATAGCCACAGAGCTGAGAGCTGCTGTCCCAGTGTGAAACAAGAATCACTGTGAATCCTCTTCAGAGACAACCCCATGCTCACGGGACAGAGGGGAGCAGGGTCAGGTCAGTAAGGAACGGGAGAAATATATATAAAAATATGTTTTTTACATATATATATATAAAAACATAAAAGGAAAGAGGGAAGCTTATTCTGCAAGTCAAAAACAGTTTGGCATTTCCAAGTTAAATAAAAGTGAAGCCTCTGTCCGCATGCTTCATTGTAACACTGTTGCTCTAAATCCCCTTTTATCCCTTTAATTATGCATGGAAAAACCACACGACCTCCCTGCTCGTATGCTCAGCCGAGCAGTGGCTCACAGTGCAGAAGGCTCATTATACAGCTTTAGCGGGGCTGAGTGCTCTGAATTATTTAAATCTCCATTAAGCCTCCACTATGGCATATCTGTGTGATAAACGGATCAGGTGCTGCTGGATTTCTCCCCTGGCCAACCCGCTCTCCCTTCTCCTTCCCTCTCCCCCTCTCCTTCCTCCTGCAAAACTCAGTAGGAAGGGAGATAATTGCCAAGAGGGAAAGAGTTTGCACTCGTGCTATCAAGTGTTTCGTTGTCATTTAAAAAAGGCCAACTGAGCCAAGTAATAAAGACACTTAATCAGGATTAGCACTAGAGGGCATGGTAAGGTGGTCAATGCATAACTTGTTTAATGGCCATTTTATTGTTTAAATTAAATAAAACTTAAATCATTATGTTTTACTTAAGCGGTGTGAATGCCCTGTCCCTGTTCCCGCAGTAGCACTTCAGCAGCACAGAGCAGAAATGGTGTATGGCCAGAGACGGGGCAGTGGAGGTGATGAGGATCAGTGTACCCAGAGTGGGCATGATCCAGTTTGTCCTCCCCATCCCTTTTTCACATGCCCACTGTTCTCCAGTATCACGAGAGCAATGGTCCAAGGAAAAGCGAGGAGAGGTGGACTGAGGGATCTTGGAGCACAGAGCGTGAGGGGTTTGTGGAACAGCCTTCTGGATCCAAAAACGAGGGAAGAAAAAGAATAATAATCACAGTGAAACACAGCAGTCCCTGCAGCTTCCCTGGAAGTGGGGGAGTTCATCCCAGACCAACGAGAGGCCCTTAATCCCTGTGAAGTGAAGGGCAAGATCAATCCTCCTTAGAGACAATTTCCTGCTGCCACAGAGCTCTTCAAGCATGAAAGGAAGGGGGAACATGAGAAAAACTCTTCATATTGCTATGCAAAACACCTCAGGGCACGGGCAGACCTACCCAACAGCACCCCAAGGGCCACGGCAGGAAAGCCTCTGGTTAACACTTGTTTTCCTTGATTTTCTACTGTTAGGGACAAGTAGGCACAGATGATACCAAGTCTGGGCACCCAGCAGCTACAAAGTCTGGAAAAGAATTAACAGAAGTTTTGGGTAGAAACACTTTCAGAATACTTTTGGGTTTGGGGGGAAAAAAAACCAAAACAACCCTTTTAATGAAAAACACTGCCTGCCCTGAATATACCTCCTTGGTTATCTCAACGCCAGGAAAGAGGAAGGATCCTTCGTTTGGATCCCACCACTGAGGACCAGGGCAAGTTAATCAGAGTTCCTCACCACAGCACACCAGCTCACCAAGAGCTGTGTGGCACCATCACAAGCCACAGCACCTGTCACCTGAGGGACACACAGCCACACAAACACATGCCACTAAAACAAACCTGCACAGCCAGTCAGTCCACTTTGGCTGGTAAGGGAAGCCACCACCCAAAAATACAGTTGTTGTTGTTGTTATGTCCAAGTCACAATTCCCTAACTCCCAAAAACGTGAACAGGATTTAGCTCCTGATCAACCACAGGTTTCCTGAGCACACATGAATAAGCCCCAGATCTCCACAGGCTTTGGCTCCTGGGCTGCAAGATGGAGATAAGGGTCCATCTGTTCCCCCTCACGCTGTGGAAAGGCCGGAGGATCCCGAGGAGCTGTTGGCGGCTGAGATAACTGCCTGGCTCTCCCCACGGCCTCAGGAAGCACCCGCTGAATGGGGCAGGAAGCAGGTGGGGACAAGGAGGTGCATGAAGTTATTTATTTATGAAAGCAACTGGAAAATGTGCTGAGGAGAGGGGAAAAAAAGGCTTTTGTGTTTAAAAAATAACTTATGCCTTAAAAAAAAATATTTAAAGGCTTCTTATTTTAGAAGTTTCCCTCCATATTTACTTGAGATAAATGGAAGCAGCACAGTGGCAGCATTTTCTTAAGACTTGAGAAATAGATGGCAGGACTCTAGAGACAGGTTTCGCTCATATATCATTCCTTTCCCCTCCCAGTCTCTGGGGGACACGTGTTGCTGTGACATCTTTTACTAAGATTTACAGAGCAGTCATCCTGTCAGGGATGTGAAGGCAGCCTTGCTGCCACAAAGCTGCTGTCAAACCTGCCCCGTGTTCAGGAGGCAGCAGTTAACCTTGTTTTCAAGCCACAGTTTCTATATACAGAGGCAGCAGAGACAAAGAAAGAGCCCCGTCTGCCCCACTTCTTCTGCAAGGGGACTATTTGCTGTCTACTTACAGCACCAGTTTTTGAAACTGGTATTTATTTTGCTGCCTTGGCAGTGCTTATTTCTTCAAGATGCAGGAAAGCGATTAGAGCTGGGCATCCTGTTCCCGGCTCTGCTCCTGTTCTCTCTGGGTTACCTTTGGGGATGGTGTGGGGGAAGCCTGACCTCAGTGGCAGTGCTGGGGCTGCCTTTGCTCTCCCTCCATGCCTCGGTTTATCACACTCTTGCCAAGTCCCATCTGTATTTTTAAAACAGCGTGAGTCAGGCATGAGTCAAAGTCTTAAAATGTGAGGAACTGGCTTTAAATTCAGGCTGCATCTTAAGGAGGAAGGTGCCAAATTTTTGTTTGTGAAATCTCCAGCAATGACCTCTAGGTGCTTCTTTTAAAAGTCTGAGATTGATAGTAACTACATCATATTTACAAGCATGAATCATCTCAGTTTGCACAATATGTCTTCGCTTTTGCTGACAACTCTCAAACTAACTTGACTATATCAGGACAACCTTTCCCAGGCAAAAAATCCCATAAGGCATTGTCTCCCATGAACAATAAAGCCAGCATTAATATTAGGCCAGAAAGGGAACTCGGGCCTCAGGGGTGGGTGGCTCCAGTGACTGTCCAGACCGAAGCCCAGGGGCTCAGCCAAGGAGAGGGGAAGCCTCAGCAGCCCCCAGTGCCCCATCCATCCTCCTGGGCAGCTGCCGTGCCCATGTGTTGCTCCCAACTTCTGGAGAATGATCACAAGCAAATGCCTGCGAGATGGATACCCAGAGAAAGTTCAGTATTAAAAGAAAACCACTATCAGTTTCCAACGCAATTAACAGCCCCCTGCCAAGAGAGCCAGTAAGAGCACTTCATCAGACCATTATAACCCTGGAGGGTATAGAGAGGCTGCCACGGTAACTCCTTTAATTGCCCTTAATGTTTCATTAAACACAATTACATTTAAACCTAAACTGTGCCATTTGTTGTGGTTTTAATTAGACAAAGGGCAAGATAAAAGGATTGGATTAACCCTCCTCTTCCCTCCCTCCCCTCTACCAGGGACTGGCCACAGTCAAACTGGATTGAAAAAGGGAGAAAAGGAGAAAAGATGGAAGCACAAAGCACATCCAGAGGCCTGTGCACATGGTGGAGAACAGCTGGACCTGAACTCATCAGAACCTGATGGGGAAAACAAAGCAGTGGCTGTGCCTCTCCCCACACCTTGCAGTCCCCAGCCTCGGGCTGCCACCCACCTGCCTGCAAGGTGTGAGCCACTCCTGAGCCCCGAGATCCCTGCTGGCCCTGCCAGGTCTGTGCTGAAGTTATCAATCAGCAGTAATTTGCTTCACTCAGAGCAGCACAGGCTGGATGTGGGGCTGCCCAGAACAGCCATGCCTCAGAAGGACAGCCCCAGCATGGGTGGGAGCTCTGGATGGACACTGGCCTGAAGGAAAGGCATCCTCGACTCCCATGATCACATTGCTGACAGCAAACAGCGCTCCCTGGGCTTGTGTAGATCGCGCTTCCATTTTACCCATTTGAAATCACTTCAGTGATTTCCCGTGAACACACCTCCTGTTACACCCCTTAAACCATTGATTAAAGGCTCTCCAAGGTCACCAGCTGTTTCCATGACCTGCTCCAGCAGCCTGTGCAAGGAGAGCTGGCAGCACCCTCTGCTCTGAGCCTTTCTACCAAGTCCAGCACTCCTTGCTGTAGTTCTGGACGTCCTTTTTTAAACCCAGTTCTGCAGTTTCTTTGGCACAATGAGTGATTCCCATGGCCACACGGTCACGCTGTTACTGATGCCCTTCCTCTGTTAGGAAGATGCATCAGCCCAGCTCTTCTGAAGTGAGGCTACTGTGCTGGATGTGCTCTCAGTCCTATCTGCCTTTAAAGCAGTTCCTGAAACACACACCAAAAAAAAGCACGCAAACACTTATTTCAGCCTAATAAAAAGAAAAACCATACAGAATTTATTCAGTACTTCTTTAAGCATTGCTTCCAAATTAGGTCTAAGGCTTAAATGCTGAGACTGTACAGCCCTATTTGATGTTGCAAACAGCTTTGGCAAACCAGCCTGTCTCCTCCATCTTTTCTGAGCCTTTCAGTGACTTACAGGAAAAAGGAAAGCAGATTTAGCTGCAGTGCCACACACCCAAATCAGAATAAACTGCTGAAATGCTGCTCTGTTCAGAGATTTATGATACAATTAACATTTTCGTTGGTTTCTAATGACTTCTTTCTTCCTTTCTGAAGCTGACAAGAGAGTAGGAATAGCCACGGGGTATAATCAGACTGTCTGCAAGGTGGAAGGGAAATGAAGCAGAGCAGAAAGGGACTCTCTGAAGCAGCCGGGTATCATTATTATCTCTTTGTGGGAGCATTAGCACCATTGGAGGGCACTCGGGCACCACTGGAACAAGAGCAGCATAAGAACTTGAATAGAACCAAGGAGAAGATGAAAAGAATGAAACAGACACTCAGTGACAGGTCTGAATAGTCTCCTTTGTGCCACAAGACTTGCTGAGATTTTGCTATCGCTTGACAAGTGCCAAAACTCCACAGGTCTGATCCAAAGACTACATGTGTCAACAGGAAGCCTCCCATTAACTTCAGGGAAACTTAGCCCCAGCCAAGGTGTAATAGATCATGTACCACCATTACAGGGAAATAAGGGAAATCCATCTTAGAATTCTCACTACTAATTTTCAGCAATTTTTCACAATATAGCTCATCATCACACTGTCTACTCACACAATAAATCAATGCTCCTGCAGAGCGGCGAGAAAAATGAGGGGATGGGGCGGGTAGGAAAGGTGGCAGGGGAAACGTGTGCCATTGCTGAGCAGGGAGTAATTGCAGCAGGAACAAGCCTCCCTCTGGCCCATTAACACAGCTGACTAATTGCTGCCAAGGTGCACTGTGGCCTCAGCAGTTGAAGAGACAAAGCTTTAACACCTCTGCTTGAGAGGGAACTGAGGCACGGACTGGGAGATTCCTCTGCCAAGGTTCTGAGAAAGGAACAGCTCTTGTGAGATTGCCGTGGCCTTGGCTTGGTGCTGTACTTGGAAAAAATTGCCAGAGCGGGGACCTCCTCCATCAGTGGAGGCTGCCTGTCTCCAGTAAAGCTCCAGGTGCTGCTGGAAGAGCACGTGCACATCCCTGCTCCTGCCTCCGGGATTAAGGGGTGACCCTTAGTTTGAGCTTTGGGGAGCCAGAGGGAGAGAGGGGCAGAGGGGTACAAGGGAGTGGGGAGAACAGCTGTTAAGCTGTTAGAGATAATAAATTGAATAGCTCTGAAATTGGACCCACAAGGATAAAAGTGATTTTAGTGCCTATAAGACCGACTATAAACTCAATCTGTCAGACAGCAGCAGCTGTTAAAGATAATGGTCCTGGTAAATTTAACTTCCAAACTGCCACAAAGGGACTAGTGTGATGTTAAGTTTCTCCCTTCTTTGAAAGGGGGTGGGGAGAAAAAAAAAGGCATCAAAAACCCACAAGATCTTAAACATGCCATCTCCCATCAGCTAATCAAAAAACCTGCTTTGAAGAGCCAGGATGGGCAGTACCCCCGTGGGGGACAGAGATCTCCCAGAGGCTTTTAAGCAGATGAATACCTCTGGGCTGCTTTGATAGGATTCTACAAATAATACCAAATATTTGCTAATCAGCCAAGGTCAGCGGGGAAAGAAGTGACTCTCTGCTCCAAAGCCAGGCATCTCCTAATTATTTAAGTCCACGCTGTGACTTTATCATCAGCTCTAGGCAAAGAAAAGAGTCTAGCTGGACTACTCCTGAGCAGATGGTGACTCGGAAGCCTTCCCTTTCCCTCAGCCCTCCCTTGTCCTGGAAGGGCACAGGGACTGATGATCCTTATCCTTCCCCGGAGCTGCCCAAAGCGGAGCGCGGTGGGGCAGGGAGGGGGCAGCCCCAGCACAGCACGGACAGGCCGCCCCTGCTGCGGCTGCTCCCTGCACCTGCCTGCTGACAGCACAGCGCTGCTTGTACCAAGCGTCACCCCGAAATCCCAGGGAGCTCTACCACTGAGCCCAGCAGCCTCAGGGTGTGGCCGCACAGGAAAGCTCTAGAGCGGCAAGTGTAATTCTTCCAAACCTTTTTTCCCTGCCAAGCAGGTGATACAGTGTGCCTGAGGACCACTGCTCCAAAGAAACCATTTGCAGCAAGTGGTTTTAACATGACAATCAGAACTGCTTAGGCAATTTTGGAAAGGCAGCAGGATTTGGCCACAGGAACTGAACACAGTCCAGTTAACTTCACCTAACAAAGCAACTACTGCAACCACAGAACCATCATCGATTTCTTACAGAATAAAGCAAACAACACCCAAATGGCCCTGGTGAGAAGCAAGGAGGAAGGCTGGTCTCTCTTCACTGCCTCCTCATCCCTGCTTGGCTCCACACCTCCAGCATAGTTTGAAGCGTGTCCACTTCTCCAGCCCTTCCCAGGGCACGTCACAGGGACACAAACCCTTCCTTAGCACATATTCTCAATATCCTGCTTGCTTCAGGATCAGAGGAGGGTTTCATCTCGAGAGGATTTCTACACAGCTCATTTTTCAACTGCCTGAGTGGTACTCTTGGCCTCTTGCCACTCTGAGGGAAGTGGTTCCTTTGGAAATGTTTCTATCCCGATGGGGACGAGGTTTCTCATGTGCTTAGCATAACATCTGTGCCTTGGTGGATTTGGATTTCACTGGAGTGAAGGATATGGTGTCAAACGCAGCAATGCTTCCAATCAAGGCCTTGAGAGAGGACCGTGCAACTGCTTTGAAGCAACATCCTAGAGTTACTTCCCAAGCCTGGGATATTTTTCAAGGGGTTGGAGGAATCACTCCTTTTGGATGCACTTCAGCAGTACTCATCATTTCTAACCAGTAGTTAAAGAGTGTTGAAGGTCTCAAGTCAGAAGCAGAGCAATATAAAATAGCTTTAAGTTACTTTGAGTTAAAAACGCCTGATTTTATTCAATACTATGGTTATTTATCACTATTGCTGTCACCCAAGGACACAAGAAGAGTTCAGTCAAACTTAAACACATGGAATACCTCGGGGGGCATTTACAGATATGCTAATAATGGAAGAGAGCAACCCTGAACCACAGGGATTTACACATTTCATTGTCACTGGAAAGCCCCAATTCAAGAGCAGCTCCCCCAGCCTTTTCTTTATCAGCGGTATGTAAGGACAGTATGGAAAGGATGGAGGGTTAATCCCTGTGAAATGATTTATCACTGCAACCATGTACAATACAGCTTCTGTCACAGTTGTCTGTCACTTCCCAGCAATGAACCAGGGAACATTATTCCCAGGAACATCCAAGTTTGGAACTGGAGTTCCCCTAAAGCGATTCCCCAGATATGAGCAGCCCAATGCACATGTCACACACTGGTTATCTCCCTCCCATCACATTTCTTTGTGCTCTCAGAGGGGGAAAAAAAGAAAAAAAAAAGGCGAGGGAGGGGAGGGATAGAAAAAAAAATAGCCTCTCCAGGCCTCCGGGTTAAACTGTGACCTACTTCAATCCACACTGCTGCCCATTATTACCAATCCAATTATTCCAGACAGGTTAACTCAGCTTTAATTTATGTCAATCCAATTACTTTTTTTTTATTATTTATTAAATAAAAAGATCACTTCATGCTTCAAATGATTTATGAATACTGGGTCAGCATCCCAGGGAAAGGACTTGGGAATGGTCAAGGTCAAGGCTGGCCTCATGCAGGAAATCCCTCCCAGAATTTGTGGGGAGAGCTTTACTCACCTCATCTCTCTTTTTGTATTTTAATTGGATCTCTCACACAAAAGCCTGTGGCTTCCAGGACTCTGCTCAGTGAGCAGGAATGGTATTCCAATTGCAAATATGTTTCAGCTGAAGTAAGAGGCACTTAAATTAACTAGATCTCCGTGTCTGCTGCAGTATAATGGGACAGTCTAGCACAGAGCTTTCCCCTTCAGGGAGAAAATGAATCCAGGATGGACATTTTTCAGACACAAAGGGGAGTGAAGTATCCAATTCCTGCAAATGTCCACTTGACTCCCCTTTGGTGACCTGCTCCAGAAGGCAACAGCAGAGCTGTTTTAAACAACCCCATCCCTATCTTCACTCCTACCTTCAGTCACTGCCAAGATTCCGGCAAACTTCCCTGAGAATCGAGTGCCTTGTATCAGGGTGCTGTTAAAACATGCTCAGCAGCTCCTCCTCAGCCAGGCACAAAGCCTCAGCCTCCTCTTTGCCTCCAGAGCCAGGGCTGAGGCACCACGAGACGCTGTCTGCTTTCTGACACCTCTGGAACTGAGCCCACCTCCCCGCAAATGACTCAGTTCGACTTCTTCCACTAACCCACCCTCTGACCTTGGCAAACTCCTTTTCCCTTGGGTGCCCCAGTCTCCTGTCCCACAGAGCCACCCACCTGCTCTGCCTCCTACCCGTGCCCAGCTTGAGCTGGTCACCACAGCCCCCGCCAGGGAGCAAGAGAATTTCAGACCCAACAGCCTGCTGACTATGTCCCTGACTCCCAGACAGGCCGTGGGCACAGCTGGTTAAGTTTTTAACACATATTCCTAAATTATTTTTTCCCCAGTGTTTCTAATTAGGACCAAAATAGTTTTGCTCTTTTTTTTAATCCTGTCCAGCTAAACTTTCCAGCTGATCTCAGCTGCCACGGCAGCAGAGTCAGTTCTGCAGATAACGTGGATGCCAGACCATTTCCAAGGCTTTGAGTTAAAACCTTGAGAGGTACCTTGAAGATAAGATAGAGCTGCTGAAGTCAGTGAGACCCAGTTTCCCAGGCCGAGTCACAGCAGCCAGGAAGACACACTCTACAGGGGATGGTGCTTCCAAGAGAGCCCTGGAGCAGAGCCTGGGGGGTTGAGGCCACAGAGGCATGCTGAGTCACAGGGAAGAGGATGTAAAGCCTAACTGCATCCAGATGGGGAAATAAAGGGAAGAGAGATTTCAAGGATAAGCACTAAAACCACTTCCAAAAAAGCATCTTCCTTTTGGAAGAAGAAAAGTGAAAAAGCATCTCAAACCGAGAATGTGATTTTAACAGCCTCCTCAAAATGCTTCCTTCACCTCCTTAGATGAACAAAACAAGGACTACCTATATCTCAGCCTTAACCAGACAGCTGGACAACAGGGTTATCCAAAACCATCTCTCTCATGGACAACACAGCAAATCCTCTGCCTGGAACAATGTCCAGACATCCAAAAACTGAGTCACTTCAGTATCCCAGCCCATGTGTCCTCGGGGGAGAAAAGCCAGACACTCAGCTGGGACACCCGCAATGCCAGACACCCTCCTGGGGCAGACCCCTTGGGAGCAGTGCCAGCCAGAGTGAGGATCTGTGTTAAAAAGTGGGATGTTGCACCACCTTATCTCAATCTCTCTTGCTTTTTCATCCTCACACTACCCACTATCTCCAGCAGCCTGGGCAGCAACCCTTTCCCCTCCCTCCCACATTGCTTTGGGAACAGGGCATGTCTGTTTTTATCTGACTTCCTGAGAATAATTATCTGTGTGCACAGATAACTTGTAGCTGACTAGTATTGCCATCCTATCCCAATTGTAGATGAGGACACCAGAACAGGTCAGTAGGCTACTAATAGGGTACTCAGTTCCTAAAGGCATCACATTAAGGGGTGAAGGACTTTAGAACTTACTCAGTACAAAGTTAAATGCTGGATAAGGAAGGATTAACATGCACAAGCTTATTACGTTATTCCTTTCCTTATCCTCAGGCTGTGCCATTAGGGGAGTACATGAGAATCTGGAATTTTGCTGTATGGCTTCAACAGATGTCCACGTGCTTCTCAAGGACTTTTTGGCTGTCGCTTTGTGGAATGCACAGCCCAAAGTCATTACGTTCTGAAGCAGTTGTTGAGTTGTCTGAAAGCAGACAAATGGAAGCAGAAACCTAATCAAAAATACTAACTTTTGCAAAGAGGGATTTTTGAAATTCAGGAAATGCATTACTAAAGCCAGAGAACTTAAAACTCACATTTTGCATGCCACCAGAGCAATGTGGATGAGCCTCCTTGGAGAGGAGGGGAAAAAAAAACCGAACTGAAAAACACCACACCAAGAAAAACCAATTAAAAGAAAAGTACATGTCCACCAAGTAGCTTTGAAATTTCCATCCCAAACACCAAGATGGCCCCTTGGGCTGGGACAGCGTTGTTTCAATTAGTGCTGCTCTGCCCAGCCTAATTGTAAGAGTTGGGAACAGCCAACATTCCCAAAGGGCTATGAGCTCTTCTCCCTATTGTTTTAGGCTCAGCACTGAGAGAGCAAGTGGAGGAATACCAGAGACAAACAGGAGGGAAACAGCTGTATTCACTTTCCCTAGGGCTATCTCTGCCAAGTCTTAAAATAATATTGAGATCCTTCACCCTCCTCCCTCTACATTTTCTACCACAGACGCCAGGTTTCTCCCAAGTTGTCTGTGACCTGGCACTGAATGGAAGCCCCACTTTTGAGGGCAAAATCTAATGTAGGCAGGTTAAAGAAAAAGCCTCACAGCTCCTGCTGCGAGACAGCTGCCTTTGGGTGAGTCCAGGGGAGGGTTTGCTCTCTGCAAACAGGGCTGGAAACGCTTCCAGTTCCAGCCTGAGTGTGTGCTGAGGGGAACCAGTCCCTCAGGACCCCCTCTCTGCCCTTCATTTTGAAACAAGTCCCTCAGCAGGCTCCAGCTCAGCATGTACTGTCAGTTCACTCATGACACGTGCTAGTGTTGCTTTTCTGCCAACCTTCTTCAAAAGCAAAAAGGAGGAGACGAAAAAAGAAAAAAGTACAGCAAAAAAATGATGCCACTCTCAAGAAATGGCACTTTAGGCAGTCTCCACTACATCAGTAATGACAGTCAATAGTGCCTCCAAGGACTTGCTTTCTTCAAGTCAATACTACATTCTGACAGCCAGTTTCTTCCTGGGATCCATGAGCCTCTCTTCCAGATTCAATCTTGCTCAGACAATCATTCCTCTGAGGCTTTTATCCAGCTTACAGATAGTGCAGAGATACAAGAGCCAAAATGGGAAGAAATCTTTCTGCTGCTCTCCAGAAATGTACTTCTTCTCTAAGTAGCTTTTCTTACCCACCAGGGTCACACACAGCACTAAGCAAGTCAAGGGTCTTAAGAAATACAGCAGAGATGCTTAAACAAATACCTCATCCTGGATTCCACACAGCTTAAGCTTCAGGTGATCCCCTCCTACAGCTTTCCCTCTAAGGGGATTTACCACTGCAAACATGCACAAGAGGAAAGCAAGACAGAGAACAGGACCTTCCAAGAAGACACCACGACTTAAAGTCTACAAAGCTCATTTCCCTGACTTGGCTGCCTGAGCTGAAGCTGAGGTGGTACCCACCAACATTTGTCACCAGCTTTGGTGTCTCAGCAAGGAAGGTCCCATCTTGTTAAAGAACTGTTCGCCTCCATCATTAAAAACATCTTTAGCAGACAGTCCTTTCCCTCAGGCACCAAAGATGAAATACACAATCATCTTTAAAGAAGGCTTGGAGAAGAGAAATCATGTACTAATATAATTAAGTTCAGTGCAACAAGCCCCTGGCCTTCACCTGCAAAGACACAAGTGTAATTGCAATATTAAACAGACGCGTGAAAGGCCTCCAGGGCATAACAGGTTTTGCAGAGATCAACAGCGAGTTCTGTGCCTTGGCAAGCGCAGCCTTAGCAGCTTCCACACCAGAAGGGAGGTGCTTTTTGATCATCTCCATTGATGTCCCTATTTTACTCACAGCCTTCTATTTCAGGAAAGCCATCTCTGCTGTAAAGCCTGGACAGAGCCTTGTTTTTAAGTCACTTTCAGTAAGGACTTGTTCCTGCTGCTGCAGAAGCCTGGTTTTAATGTGCCTGCCTGTTGTGTGCTGCCAGGAGGAGCAGAGGGGTTCCTTGCCAGATGGTGAGCAGCACGGGGAAGGAGAGCCACGGTAAATTAACCTGCTGCTCCCAGCTCTGGAAGACCACAGCGGGAAAGTCACGTTGCAGTGGTGTCCTTGAGGTGCTACTCCTTTCCTATATGCCAAAACCCTTTCATGACATGAAAGCTGTCTATCAAAGAACATCTCATCAGCTAAACTGGGCTCTGCCTTATTCATCACCAGAGCCTCTGCCCTCCTCCCTGCACACCTGATACCTGGAGCAAAGGAGAGAACACCGAGCCAGTGAGTAGATGACAGCAAGCCTGGGAAACAAGGAATGAGATTTTTTTTCCCAGCACCCTATACCTTACACCTACCTCTGCAGCACCAGCAAGAGAGCATTACACGCCCACAGGCAAGACTTTCCAGTGTCACAGAAAGTTCACCATCTCAGTGTGAGAATGTTGGTGACTGATGGGGTCCAGGGGGGGAAGGATTACTGCTGTTTGTACAGCTTTATGGAGGAAGCTGTAAGAGTGTTCTGTAGATGAAATCAGTACATATTTGCACATTAATGTAATTTAACCTGAACTCATTCTTTCTTTTAAACCTCTAGAGTGGCAGGGAAGACCCATGAGCAAACAGGCAAAGAATATCTTTATTAGGGAAAGGCTAAGGTGACAGTCTGTAACGTGTCAGGCAGCTAAGGCTAGCAGGAGGCTGTAGATCCGTGGAAGAACAAAGATTGCAGCAAAGAAACATCTCAAAAGTGTTCTCCAGTACCCACACAGAACAGAGGCTTTAACCTGGCAAATGCAGTTAAAGCAGTGTAATCCTGCACACTCAGGAACAGCGTGTGTGCCTGGCTGTCCTCCTAGACGGAGCTGCTTTACCAAAAACAGATGTTCACACAAAATCCCCAGAGGCTTCTGAAAATCCCCTGCAGTTAGGAGCTGTCATGATCAGTATTTTGTACAAAATAATGCCAAGGACTGCTCAGTTCCCCACAGGGCAAGGTTGTTCTTTTAGAGACTTTACCTCAGCCCTCCTCTCCTCATTCTGCTGATCCAGGACAAACTCACCTTGGTGGCCCACGGCAGTGAGGACAGGGTGACTGTGCTGCTTGGCTTTGTCCCAGCTCAGCCTGTCCTTCCACAGAAGGCACAGGAGCACAAGAAGCGACCTTGGGTGCTGCAGCTAATTCAGCAAATACGAGCACAGACTGGCTTAGCTTGTCACACACAGCCTCAATCACCGTTTGTGGTCCCACTGCCGTCTCTCAAACACGTCTGTGGACGTGGCCCTTCCAGTGCCATGCACTGCACCAGGCCTGCACCTCCAGAGCAGCCACGGCCACCAATCAGCACAGACACCCCCTGAGCTGGGACACCCAGCAGCAGCACCAAGGGCTGTCTCTAAGGGCTATCCATGCAGCTCCAGCAGGTGTTCGCAGTCGTGCTGAGCTCCTTGCTGTCACCGCTGGCAGATCCCAACGCCTGGCACAGGTTCCCACCCTGCTGTATTCCCAGCCCTGACAACGTGACTCCAAGCCTAGAGCTGCCAGCTTTGTCCAGCTGGATTTAAAGGTCTGTAACAGCAACAATGATCACAGCATTCCTAAGAAGGGACTGACTCAGAAAAGACCAAGTAGTGGATAAGCTGAGTCAGATGGGATATACTCTTAGCATAACCCATTTAGAAGAGAGCTACCTCCTCAGCATGAGGAGAAAGGGAAGGAAAAAAATAGTATCCTGAGAAATGATTAGGGACATTGCTAAGGAAAATGTCCTTATTGAGTTATAGAATTTCCCATAACAGCTTTGGGGTGAAGCTGCAGAGACAGGATGCAGGGCTCTCTCTCCCACACAGTCCCTTCATCCTGTGCTGCAGCCTGCGACCAGGGAAAACATTCCAGCACTCCTCCAGCCTCACCAGCCACAGGACTGCTGTTACCCAGCCCTCTGACCACAGCTCCTCCAGTCAGGGAATCCAGAAACTGTCTGAACTACAAGCAGGGCGTTTTGCCTGGACCCCCTTGGACTCAGATGTCCAGCATATCCCAAATGCCTGTGATCCTGCGCTGCTGCCCTCGTTCCAGCAACAGTTCCCAGACACTGAAGCACAGGACAGTGCCCAGCTGACCCACCAAATCGAGGGAAGCACGCTGCTTCCTGCCAGGTTGCCTGCACTAAAATTACACAAGGAGCTTCAGTGCCTCTGGTAAATACTGCACAGACTTGTTTAGCCTGTGGCTCTTTACACGCACCCACCAGACTCTTTAGATGTTCCAACGCAGCATTTCTTATGCAGGACAGAGTTAGGAAAGGCTGAGCAATGAAAGCAGAGATTGTTACCAGCTTTAACAGGCTTTGGATCATGCCAAAACCAAGTTTCACTGTTTTAGTTGCTTCAGTATGATAATCCCACATCTTTTCTATAATAATCAGATGCTCCTACACTGCAGTCAGCAGCAGAAGACAAAATGAGTAGTAAAGAGACGAGCAACATCTCTTTAAAGAGCTGAGAGGACTGCCAAGACTATTTGTAACCTGATTTCATCCCCGCCTCCTTGCCTCCTGACCTGTCACTGGAGCTCAGGGTGATCCACCCAGTGGGTTTCAGGCTGTGGTACACAGATCACTCCTGAGCAAACCAAGGAAAGCCAACTGACGGGCAGGCTGAGATTCATCACAGGCCTACATGCTGACCTACACCAACCCATTAGCTCATTTATGAAGGAGTTTCACTTAGCTACAGGTCACTGAAAAAAAATTTAGTCTAGATGGGTGATCTGTTTACTTTAGGGAAAAGACCCACATAGTAAACTTCGACCTGAACATTAATTCCTCGCTATCTACGGTGACAAAGACATAGTTGAGATTGAAACAAATTTCTAATAATTTTTTTAAAAAGACTTCCATTGAACAATATTGTAGGTGCACTCCCTCATGGGGAAAGAAAAAAAATTTACCATTTGTTCTCTGTCACAGCAGAGATGAACTGTAAGAGCTCAGCGTGGCCCTCCCTGTGCAGGACAGTGAGAACTGCAGCCACTTGTCACCTCCTCCCGGCAAGCCCAAAGTGACACAGGCAGATGATCTTTTTGAGGCATGTAATATAACACACAGAAAAAAGCAAAAAAGCCACACCATGATTCAGTGGCAGCACAACTGTCTTGCCTTGCACAGGAGTGCTCTGCTCAGCCAGGGACCTTTTCTGCAGAATGCACAGTAAAACAGCTGCAACAAGCAGCTCGATGCCTTCAGAGGGATAATAATCTTGACAGTAAAAATATGAACCCAGCACAGCTATTTGTGCTCATTTACAAACAAGACACTGCACTAACTTATGCTCTTTTGCACGTGAAAATTGCTGGAGTATTTACTGTGCATTGGGGTGATCAGAACAGCTTTGGAGCTGCGGTCCTGTAACCATCATAGCGTGCAATTAAATACATTTCATTACTCATCTCAGGAGAGGCATCCCCAGTTACAAGGGAGAGGCTGAAGTATATGACAGGAGTGTTACATAAACATTATTGATTTCGTTTCTCCAAACACTCACAATAAACACACCAACTGGTTTTGCTGAACAATATAATGCATCATTCAGCTTTCCAACAGAACATATCAGACATCAGCTATGCTCAGTGTGTTCACTGGATGGTGCCACGAAGGACTGAGGGAGGGGGAAGTGGTGATCAGATAAAGGGCGTGCAGCCACTCCTCCAGCAGCAGCTAAATTTCCCAGAGGCAGCAGAAATATAGTGGTACTTCTCAGGCAGAACTTACATTCTAAAATATATCTTAAACCAGCCTCTTTCTTGGCAACATCTGTAATGAGACAGAGAAGTCCTGTTCATCAACACAGCAAAAAAATCTCCACTCTAGTGCTATAATCAGAAGTAGGCACAACAAAGGAGGAGGGAGAAGATGTCTTGTTCTTCCCCCTTCAGAAAAAAAGATCCAAGTGCTTAATGTGGTCACATACCAAAAAAAATATAAAATCATAGCATTTTTGTGTTAGAGGCAGGAAAAACAATGCTGAGGAAAAAAATATCACCAAAAAGCGCAACAGATACTTATGGGCAGATCATCTGCAAGAGAGGGCGTTCCAAAAAACAAACCAACCCATGTGGCCAAGCACAAGGATAATGTTGTCCTTGTTTCACCCACACCTTCTTTCCCAATATGTCTCTTTCTTCATCAGCTAGCGATCTGGTAAAAAATTTACATTTAAAAAAAAAAAAGTAAAATTACGTAACTCACAGTTCTCCCATATGCTCAGTGCCTGTTAGCTCACAAACCATGGAATTGTGTTAACTGCCATGGCAAGGGGTGGACGGACACACAAAAAAGCAACAAAGACCAGTTTTGGTATCTAGAGCGTTTGGGTGATGAAATCTGTCGCTACATGTTTTTAACACATAATGGTTTATTTTTCCTTACTGAACAGAGGGAGAAGAAAAGGGTGCTGAAAATGTGAAATACTAACCACTTTGATCTTTCAAGGGTTTGGGAACAGAATTTGTGCTTTGATACATCTAGTTCCATAAATCTCAAGACACAAGGACAGAAAAATCAATGGGTAAGAGAGATGGATCGCTCACTGGGACGGAGAGAAACGAGTCAGCTTGTATCCGATCGGCCGATGAGGCCGAGGCAATCTGTCAGAATGCATTTTTCAGGGGCAATAATCCCCTTAACCAAGGAGGAGAAGCCCCAAGTACCAAGGAGGTGAAAACTTAATGAGGGAAGATAAGAATTCTCAAAACATTTTGGGTAATTCTTTCTATTTTAGCTCTAAACCATTGTTCTTAACTCTTTCACTCCATTCAAGAAGGACAGGAGAGCACAGACTGGTTGCAGCTTCACTGCTGTATCACACTTCAAATAGAACCCTTGTGGTTAACCAAAAACAACACCCTACATGTCATTTGTTATAAAACTCAGAAGCAGAACGTGGAAACAGACTGAACCCTTGCCCTGCTAGGAAGAAGGAAAATGGCATGGAAAATCCAGCCAGCTGCCTGCAGCACGCAGCTCTGTGGGCAGGGACTGGATGGCATGTCCCACAGTGCTGCCATCACCTACACAGCCCAGCTGGTACCTGCCCTCAGAGAGAGAGATCAGCAAACGCCTTGGCAAGTCACTCTCAAACCATTTACAGTCTCCTTCAGTAGTTCAAGTTTCCCCTCTAGTAACCCAGCTGCCCCACCCTCATGTATTTTTAGCATGCTTAGGTAAGACTTTGCTGGTGTTTCCTCACATCAGAATTTCACCTGTTGCATCTTGCAATCAACCTGGGTGGGGCTTTTTTCTCTCTCATTTTCCTCCCAGAGCATTTTTTGGGCAAGCACCTACTTAGGTGTTGGATCGGGGCCACAAAGAGGAAGGGGAAGCAGGTGGTAAAGAACTGGAGATGCTTTTCCTTCTGGTTTTTTTTTGTGCTGGCAACAATTACTGAAATGCCACACCAAAGCCACCCTCTCTGAAAAACTTGAGAGGGTACAAACGCAGAGGCCCATCTGCTTAGCAACACATGGTGCCAGCAAACAGTTTCCAAGCCTCAGGCTGAGGCTCGCAGATATGGCAAAGGCACGCTGGGCTCCCAACTCCACTGACGGGCATCCAGAGAGGGGGCAGGGCAAGAGTGGCCTTCCCGCAGCAGGCAGATGCCACCAGCAGGGCACACCTCTTTCCCTTTTGGCAGCTTCACACAGCAGCAGCCTGCTTTAGGATCTCCTGTCTTCTGAAATCCTACTCAGATGCACCCTATTCCTCTGCTCCTTCAGTACAAGGATCCTCTGTGCAAGAACCTTTCCTCGAGCACAGGAGCAACATCCCTAGTCAGACACTAGCTGCTCCCCCCTCTCCCCATCCAAAACATGTCTCCAAATTTTCCCAATGCATTTTGACACCTGACCTGCTCTCCAAAGCTCGTAAGGAATGAGTCTCTATAGCACGAGCTACACCTTACAAATGGCCCGTTATGGGGATGCTCCCTGATTTCCTGCTCTCCTTCCCATCTCCCAGGGAGCCCCTTCACCTTCCTTAGTGTCAGCCTGTCCCCAGGTGCCCAGCTCACAGCACCTTACACCTGGAGCTCCTCGGCTGCGCTGGGCAAGGAAGGAGGCTCACCTGTGCTGTGCCACACCTGTCCCCTGCTGCCCTGACACGCTCGGGGCAGGCACAGCCCAGGCCGACAACGCTGCAGAGAGAGTGGCTTTGTGGGATGTGACCGCAGGACTTCTGATGCGCGTCACCCTTGGTGCCAGCAGCTGCAAGAGCTCCCCGCATCAGCAAACCACAATGAAAGCTGCCCGTGGGTCACCCCGCAGGTCAGGCCATGGAGCTGCCTTGCGCAATGCGAGCCAAAGCCCTGCCAGGCAACCCTAGCAGGAGGCTAGCTTTGGCTGAGAATAAAATCTTTGGTTAAAATAGATAAAATCCCACCCAAGGGAACGTATGGGAACGCTCTGCTCAGAAGTCCTGCCCAGGACAGACATCCTGGGTGTAGCCCAAACGCAGCATCCCACAGCTCTGCTTTGGCTGGGCGAAATGCAGACCAGGTGGAGTGTTTGACCAAGAGAAATCCTGCTTTTTGACATCCAGGTGCAGACAGGGATCAGTCCACAAATCAGGACACATAGATGCAACTGAAGTCAACGAAGCTATTGGCTGTTCCTGCCAATCCAGGTTGCTCTACAGGGTGACAAAGTTCTGGCACTTGAAAAACTGTGGATCAAGTGGGACTTCAGAGAGGTTTATAACAGAGAAGAACACACTTGGTGGGAAGTTAACCAAAAAACCTGTGCCAGACATTAAGAACTGGCACAGAAAGACAGAAACTGCCAAGAATGGACAGAAAAAAGAAAAAAAACACACAGTAAGAAATGCCTGAGTGATCATAAGGAAATGATGTTTTGTTATGTGATCCCAAGCCCTCTGCCATAGGTGTCATATAAATAATTATTAATTATGTTGTTGATTATCTGTGTGAGCAATAGAGCTAATGAGCTGGTTCGTACAGGATATAAATACAGCTTCTAAAGAGCAGGGCAGCCATTCTGCCAACGGCAAGCAATTAGAATTATTTCTTCTCTGCTGAGAGTTTGCTTTTTTTTTTTAACCTGAGGACAACCAATACACACTGTAGATATTTGCTATTAAAAAATCTACTTCCTTCATAGTCCCAGTAGACATAAACTGAATTTCTTTTAATGACTGGGCCCAATTAACTGGAACCTGGAGCTCCACTTTGAAAGCAGCAGGGTTCCTCTTTGGAGGCTTGGCCCCGATGGGCAGGAGACATCCAAAGGTTGAGGATTAAAGTTGCTTTGTTTCACTGAGCGTGTACACCATATTGCAGGATGGTTGGCATGGGAACACAGCTATGGAGCAGCCTGTAGTGCACAATAAACAGTCTCCATAAAATACAGAAGCAAATAACTGGAGAGATGAAGGGTAAACCCTTCACCTATCATTGGGAAAGCTCAGCAGATGGAGGAGGAAGGAGCAGCCCTTCCAATTCACAGCCCTTCATCCACGCCTGCTTCCAGGATTTTTGTTTTAACATTAGTGCTTTAAGCGCACATGTGTACTTGACCCATTTCACCATCTGGTGTCCAAACCACGGGATCCAAAAGGAAATTCCACTCTAGCTGCTGTCAGCCTTGAACTGCCACATCTCTCAAGGTGCTGGTTAATCCCAGGACAGAATCTGAGAAGAGAGTTGGCCTGCAGGAGCCTGAACATCCATCAGTAAAAGACCAAATTTCCTCTACACAAAAATACTCCTTTTCCTCAGTCATAGATATAGGTTAAAAGAGGTTAGACCCTAAGTCTAACCGACAGAAAGTGCAGTAGCAAATCAGGAATAAAACTCATAACCCTGCTGCTGCATAAGAGGGGAAGTGGGGGGAAAGGAAGAGCAGGAAGATGGTGAACAACCTTAGGAAACCTGTAACATCTCTATTAACACTTTGCTTTGCTTCTTCTTTTACAACAACAGGATTACCAGATGAAACTCCACAAGCATCTTCTGGAAGTTCCTTTTCTCTCTGATCTCACCCAGGGCTGTTGTTCCAGCACGCTGACCTTCAATCTGTAGAAATTTCCTGATCCTGATCAACACACTAGATAAAACTTTCAAAGCACCGACCCTGGGGATTTGCTCAAGAGACAGGAACGCAAAGACTCAAACAGGAAAAGCTGGAATTTATGGGCTTGCTGGCAGTCTAGCTACAGTGTGGACATCAGTCGTCTGCGAGGGCTGAGAAAAGTCATTTTTTATTATAAGCAAGACTGACCAGAACAGACAGCATCCTCTGTAGACCCAAAAGTATGAATTCTAAATACCATCCAGCCCCTCCACCAGCAAAAGCAGAGATACATCTTATGCCAACCTACCCTGAAGGCCTTCTGCTGCAGCTTTGTCCATGGTTTTGAAGTGTGCAGTAAGAAATTAGTACATTTTCAGGCCTCTGAGGAACAATTATTTTCTTTAAGAAGAAAGCCCATAGCGCACTGACACAGGAACTTTAAAAATGCAGCTTTAAAAGGAGCACCCTGGGCACTGACCTACACAATCTCCTCCACTCAGCCAAGCCATCCACTTCTTTATTAGACACGACCCAGAATGCTTTACATATTCCCCTGCATTTTAAAGGGGTCAGACAAGAGCTCCCGAACAGGCTCAGAGCTGCCAAGGAGCCCTTGCTTCTTCCTCCCTCTTTTGCTCTTCAGTAGCCGTGTGCTTGGTGCAGGGCTTTGCATCCTGAGGTTATTACACATTTCTCTAATGGATCTCCATGCATAATAAATTAGCTCATTAATGAATTGATTTGAAGGCAGAGTTCACTGCAGGGGCTAGAAACCCAAAGACACATGCCTATGACTGAACAAATAAGTCACTTCTGCAGTATCACATCGTGCATCCTGCTGGTGAAGGCCCCATTAAATCACCTGGCGCTGCTGCTGCCTGTTCTCCATCCTCGCCATTATAAAAGATATATGGGAACTGCTTTTGCCTCACAACTGCTTATTTGTGGAGGTCTGGTCTCATTCCTTACAGGCCTTTTCCATTTGGGACTGTCACGTTTGTCGTTCACGTTAAGGGAGTTTCTGATTCTAGCAGCAGCTTTTGCAGCGTTTGAATTATTTGGATTGCAGCTCATTTGGATTGCAGCGAGGGACTGCAGGTCCGCCCTGAGGGTTGTTACCAGCCTGAAAAATCTCAGGGCTGTGGTGTTTGCTTGCTATTGCTGCCCAAAATGAGGGAATCGAGTCTGAAAACAGCTGCCCTGAGCTGCGAACTGAATATTTCCAGATGATCCCAGGAACCTACCTCAATGCTCCAGCACCAAGCACTACCTTGTAAACAAACGCCTTTATATAGGTCTGTGTGGGCAAAGTTAATTATCTCCAAATAGCTTCCAGAAGCCTCAAATCAATTTATGAAAACAAAAATTAACTTTCCATATAAACATAATTACAGTGAGACAACAGTATCCAGCCTGGTGCTACTGCTGTTTTTGGAAGCTGGGCAGAAAGCCAAATGAGTTCATTAGGCAGTGTAATTAATAATGGTTTTTTCCTGCTTTAGGAAGCCATTTATGGTCCTAAGAGGCAAAGGTACTGGGGAAAAAAACCACAGCTGACAAGTTTTAAAAGGTGCTTCTGCAACAACAATTTATTTTAGAGCCTCCATGAGAATATATATCATTTAATGAACAGAAAAAGAGCAGAAAAAAAATTAAACTGCAGTGAGATCCGTTCACTCTTCTCACAAAGATGCCTTGGAAGAATATTCTTGAGAAGGAACCACCCAGTTTCTGCTCCAGGGATGATCATCACCCACTTCACAACCCAGGAGGCACAAAGACAGCACCACATAACCAGCTTCCCCTGTTCAGTTCCCCACGTCCATTGTGCCATGGCCCTAGAACAGCACAAGATCCTGAAAATGTGAGAGGAGTCCACAAACAAACACCATTTCATGGCTCTGATCCCAGCAAAACCCTGGGAAGTTTCTTTGGTTGCTAAGCCTATCTGATTATTACTTATCAGCTCTGAATTGCGTTCTCTCAGGTTACAGAGACGTGCACTTTGCAAACACAGATCACTTTTTCTCTCAAAGCGGCAACACGCAATCTGAAGTGGAGCTTGTCCATGAGTGAGAAAGCCACACCAGTTATCCTCTGTCCCACTAGGCCAGAAAGTGTGTGTTGATGCTCCCAAAGAAGTGCCAGACTGTTGATGGATACTGCACAGGATGGTCAAGGCAGAAGAGCGCCAGAGTTGAGTCCCTTTTCTCTGTGCACTCATTTCTGAGGAAGTAGAGGGTCAGAACTGTGCAAGTCACCAAACATCTACTTAACAGGCCAAATTAAAAGCAGATAAAGACAGCATCCATCTCATCATCCATATCTAAATATCTGTGTGGTTGCGAGCTACATAAAGGGGATATTTGGGTGTGCATGCCCCAAAGCCAAAAAAGCTGACACACTCTGCCCTCTGACACCCCAACTCAGCTTCTTGCTCAATGCATCTCCTCCCCACAGCAGAGGGTAAATCCCCCTGCCATGTACTGCCTGGTGGAATAGACAAACCCTGGCTCAGCCCCGCAGCACAGCAGCATAATCTATTTATGAATGGCAGCGGAACTCCGAGATTGAATTACGAGGCAGGTATTCAATCAGGCAGGATGTGTAGCTGCTTTCTAACAGACTGGAGGATTAAGAGAGCGATAGAATACATCCTTTCCTTCCACATGACAGCATCTCTCTTTTCTCCCCTCCCCAGTCAAGAAACTAGCAGAGCCTGTACTTAAAGAGAAGAGGATTTGCAATGCTCAGGACCCACAAGAAGGATTAGAGAAATGTTAAAGAGAACATGCATACAAAAGACAACTCTGGTGTATCATCCCCAGCAGAGGAATTATTAAACAACTCTGTGCAAGACAGGGCAAACAAACCTGAGCTACCAGGAGAAGAGGAGGTGCAGCTGGAGGAGCTGCCAGCTGCTCCATTTGCACTGTGTCTGGGGTAAAACCACAGCACCTGTTTTTAGCAGAGCTCAAAGACGGGCTTCACAGTTTTTAAGAGGTCTGTACAGTGTAGGGAATTGCAAGCAAGAGAGCCTGCAGTCAGCTGGTTTGTATATTCCCCTAACACCCAGGGTTCATTGCCTCCGACTGCACTAGGTCCTCCACAAGCAGAAGACAGGAAAAGTCCCTACTCAAAAGAGCACATCACATGCAATATAGAAATCCCCATTTTAGCCATTGCTACCATTCCCAGGGACAGGGAATGTCTGCGCTGTAGCAGAGCATGACAAGGAAACGTGGGAATTTATGGCTTAGAGCCTAGAGAGGAACCACAGTGCATGGATGTGAAAGTCACCTGGTGGGAAAAGGCTGCAGTCTGGTGTAAGAAGACAGAGGACAGTGTTTCACATGGTACAGGGAGGAAATTCTCTATCTGATGCAGCAGGATTACATCATGTCTGACGGCAGAGGCCCATTGTGCTCTGGCTTGTAAAGGAGGATTACTGCATATCTGATCTGCAAGAAGGATTATTGTGTTTGAAGCGGGCTCGCTACAATCAGGATGAGCTGAAAAGCAGTAATATGCTGGTGGAAGGTTTCACTGGATTTGTGACAGGCCAGATGCAGAGCTGTGTATCACTCTGGCACCACCAACAATGCACTCACACATTGGAAGAAGGCCCCAGACCTCCTAGAGATGATTTCAGCGTGTGGCACAGCCCCACTTCACTGCAGCCCCCAACTCATTTGACAGGTCACTGAAGAAAACTTATGCCTGAGTCTATGGCAGAAGTCCATGTTGTTCTGGGAAGAAATACCAAACTCTCTTATTTCTCTTGATTTCGGTCTCTTTTCAGTCCAATCTGACCCAGAACCTATGCTTAGCTCTCCATTGATAATTTCTCATGTTTGAATGACCAATTCTTTTTAGTTATAATTAAAACCTTAATTGGATTTGACAGTGATAAACATGCAATGTATTCTTTAATGTCTTACAGTATGTTAACTCTAGGACATGTATCTACTGCGTTCTCCATTATCAATACTTCAATAAACTTTCTGTTAAACCTTGTTATAAGAAAATTGAGTTTTCATCGGAATCTACAGGACTGGCCTATTATTGCAGGAACCACATCAGGGAAGACATCACAGCCACCCTAACACAACACAAGCCAGACAGCTCTTAACACAGGGGGTGGCATTTATCAAGATACCGACTATAAATCACTGCAAACGGAACTGCAGGAGAAGGCAAGGTCTAGGGGGGCCTGTTGGGGTCATGCAGGTTTTATTTTATTTTATGCTGGGTGACGCAGGCCTTATTTTATTTTATGCTGGGTCTTCCCTAGGTTTGTGTTCAATAATTCTCTTCGTTCTTTTTAAATACCACCCCATCAGCAGGAGAAACCCTGTGCCACACCACCTGAGCAGAAGGTTCTGCATTAAACTCCCCTTTCAGCTGAGGAGTAACAGCCATGAGGACTTGGCAAGACTTGTGCCACATAGAAGAGGGAGCCTACAGACTGCAGATAACCCTCACAGCTCCTCATCTGAGCTGCTAGGAAGTTCATCCTCAGATTTGGCACCAAAAGAAACCTCTTGATTAATATTCACCCACAAACACATCTCATTCTTTCGTCCTCACCAAATCCTCCTGCTAGAACCCATCGTTCGGGGGGAAAAAAAACCCAAACCAGTAAAACTCTTCAGCAAAGCAGGCAGACTTGCTGCACTCGTATTTGACAGAAGGGAGAACAGATTGGGACTCCATGAAGAGTGACTCATTATCAGCAAATAGTTTTAAGTGATGATTGTTTCATCACCACCCACCCAGCTCTTCCCTCTGTCTGCAGGCTAGCGCAAAAACTCACTGCGAGAGGATGACAAAAAAGAAAAATTAGGCAGACGACCTTACCTCTTGCTTCCTCTCCCAGGATCGTGAGCAGAACTGTCTAAAAAGGGATCTGTAACCTTGGGTTACAGATTGAGAGCTTAAGGGTTTTCTTTTCTTCCAAAAGCAGTGTGTAATATTGTCTCCCTTCTTAACCTATCCAAGAAAACGCTGAAAAACATTTTCAGATAGCTGCCCTTTTCCTGTGCAAACATATGCTGAGCCTAACCCTTAGGGACACTAACACCCTTGCAGTCATTTAGCAGATAAGCCCTTGCTGTAGGATCAAAGCTCCGTTGCAATGTGCCAATTGATGTTGCTGTAAATGAGCATTAGCACATTTGGGATCCAGCAGGACTGGTGCCTGAAGGTGAAGAATCCCATACTTGGAGTCAAACACATCAAAACTCCATCAATAGCAGGGTACAGAAGGTTACAGCAGCAAAAATGAAACCCTGGCTGTATCACGTTGCTCTCAGCAACTACTTCCAGCAGCGAGCTGCATTTAGAGCAGCTGCAGAGCAAATGGAGAGAGAGGGAGAGAGCAGAAAATCATCCTCAACACTCTACCTAGAGAGGGGTTTTGAATTGAAATGGCCCAAGGGCAACCATATGAGAAAAACACAGTTGTCTGGCTCCAGGCACAACAGACAAGCTTCTCCTGTCATAAGCAGGAGAAAAGGGAGAAGGCAAGAGAGTGGGGCAGCCCCCACGGTGGTGTTCTCCCACCCACACAGCAGAGCAGCAGGGTCACAGACTGGGCTTTCCACAGCTGTGACCTCTCCCATCCACCTCTCCAGACAATAAAAAGCTGCTTCAGGTTCCCAAACGCTTCCAAAAGGATCCTCTGCAGGGAAACCTGCTCACTGAAGAGCTATTCCAGCACCTTCCCAACCCTTGCCAGGCAGAGAGGCACACAGGAGTTCCGTTATCAGAAGATAATCACATCCCCGGGGCATTACCAAGCATAAAATGCAGCTGTGCCTCTGATCCTCTGGGTGCAGTTACCTCCTCATTCACCGTGCTCCCACCTGCCCTCAAGCTGCCTTTAGTTCTATTAGGAAATTGTTTGTACCTCTACATTGCTATAAATTATTGAGCAGTATCTGAAGCCCTGGAAGGCATCATTTCACCTATCCAATGAGTAAATAAATAAAACCCCTTTCCATCAGAACATCCACTTAGATGTGAATGTTCCAAAACCAAACAAAATTTACACAAAGCCTTAAAAAATTCCTTGTGATATTAAACACAAACCCACACCATAAGAAACGGCTCACAACTCCTATCATTTCAATATCCAGATCTGCTTGCAGGCATTTTGCATCTCAGCTCCCAGCGTGGGTTGTATTTTGCAGGCTTCACATTGCTACCAAAGCTGGAGACAGCCGTCATTGACTCGTTTGCCAAGCAGTGATACAAACTTAAAATATTCTTCAATTGCTTTTTTTGTACTGAGGGCTATCAGCCTCATCTAGTTTCTAACCAGTGAGATCTATATCTTTTGATTTCTTCTGAGACTCTGAGGAATATAAAACCAGGTACAGTGGAAAGGAAGACTCATGCACAGTTTCTCCTCCAGAATTTAGTGATAGGAAGGATCCAAGGCCAGATGAGTTTGAGATGATGCCAGCTATCTGTTGTCAGGGAGGGGCAGAGCAGGTGGTTATCTCCCCACCCTCCCATGATCTTCTTCAGGATTTGACCAGAAAAAAAACACAAAAAACCACACTGCCAAGCTGGCAGCTGCCACCACTTTGTCCAAAGGGACTTTGGAGGAGAGCTGAAGCTTTAATGACTTTCTGTTCTTAGCTCTCTGCCACTATCCCTTTAAACATCTCTACAACATGGAGGTAGGAAGCAAGGAGAGGGGAAAACTGCAATCAAAGTGACACAGCTGACCTCCCTGCCTGACAGAGGTAGTCTGAAAGTCTCCATTATCCACTCAATCCCTACAGGGTCATGCAAGTCACCCCACAGGCCAAGGTCACCCTTAATCTACATTAGCATCAGCCCTTGTTTATTTTCCAACCTTTACTCCCAGGAAGCTGAAAGCCCAAAGCAGGGCAAGAAATACAATTCCCTTCCCTGGACACTTACTGCATTATTAAACATGGATTTAAACAAGGTTTTCTATCTGTATGCTAAAACGCCCTTTTTTTTTTTTTTTAAAGACAACTTTGCCTGAGGGAAACCACTCTTTGTTTTGGCTTAACTGAACACCCATTAATTTTATAGGAAGGGCTAGGGGGAAGGGCTTGTGTCTCCACAGATTTATAGTCTTTTCATGCCAACTGAGAAGGAAATTCTCACATGCTTGTGTAGCATCAGACTTCTCCCACAAAGCTCATATTTACAGAAGAATGCAAAGCTCCCCCAGGGAGTCTAGGAGCTGATGAGACTATGAGGATCTGTTATTTATATTATAACAGTGCCCAAGATTTTTGGACATTGCAGACATTCAGGGGAAGATGCAGCCCCTTCCTGACAGGGTTCACGCTCATAGCAAATTACTCACTTTCATGGAAATCAGCATGAGTTACACGTGTTTTTCTGGAACAGAGCTCTTAGTTCACACAATCAGAGGCAACCTGATGCCTGCATCTCCCCATTCCAGCAGACAATGAGCCTACTCATTCGGATCATGGTCGCTGTGCCCAAACTTGCCAAACAGGACTGTGGTCCAGCAACAGAAGAGCCATCCTGTGCCAGATGCACCAACACCCCCTGGAAGCAAATCCACTGGAGTTGGTCACTGGTGCTGATTGTGAAAGAAATTTGTGAGCAATCTGACTGATTTTATGAACTTGTTGAATTCCCAAGAGAACGCTGAATCAACCAGCTGCTGACAGAGCTGGTGTCATCACTTCGCCTTCAAGCCACAACTGATTCATCCCAGTTAACGTAACCTGTTTTCCACTTGCATGCGCTGGGAGGCACAGGGTGAAGGAAAGCTGCAGCATAGTTTGCCCTAGGGCCAGAGAACCCTTTTTTTTTAAAAAATAAGAAAATCTTTATTGAAAGGAAACAAGTTATTTCACTGACTCAAAAGCACCCATTGGGCTTACAGAGCCTTCTGGAATGAAAAAAGCTGATATGGACATTATCTTTTCTTTAATCCACTTTGAATTTGCCTGGAAGTGTCTGGCACAGGTACTATGAGAGCTTTCTAAAATATCTGCCTACAAGAGAAAAGAAGGGACCGGGGGAAATAGCACAAAGACTCTTCAGGAAAGAACCAGAATGGGGAGGGGAAGAATGGAAAGGCCCAGTAAGGGTCAAACACAGCGCGACTTAGGAAGAGGATTTTCCAGCCTGCACTATCTGCAATGCATGTGCAGAACACAAATGTGATGGACTTGCAAATACAGAAAGGAAAATGTGGATTAGAATGAAGAAAACCCTTTCCACCAGAAAGAACAGGATTTGTGAATAAGAGATGCCACGGCATCTCAGGTTCAGTGGTCTGCAAAGCATTGCCCAAGCACACATGGGCCCACAGGGTCCCTTCCAGTTCTACGATCAACAGAGAACTCCTGAAAAGAAGTGGTGAAGAAATTCAAAGCATTTCCTGACGGCAGAGCTCTGGGTGAGGCACACGGAGCGTGACCCCGACATCCCAATCTCTCCAGCACACACCAGACAGGCTGCATGGGAATGACAGAGCTCCAGGAGGCAGCTGCAGCCTGCTCAGGGGACCAGCAGAGCCCTCCATCCTGACACCAGATTTGAGTACGTCTGTGTGGTGAACTGAGGAAGCACAAGCAGAAACAACTGTATTTCCCAAATCTTGCCCGGGGCAACTCTGCACACGGGATTTAGCCAGAAGTGCTCTCACTCCCAGAACAAATCTTCACACGGCTCAGGTTCTCCTGGAGGTGATCTGAGCATCCCTGCCCTCAGGGCAGCAGGCGAGTGCCTACCGACTCCCTCTCCACATCAGTTTTTACTTTTTCTCATTACTTTTAACTGCTGGTAGGAAGCAAAGCCCGTTGTCAGACAGGGGTTTGTGTAAGCGATGAACGTTTGTCTTTCTGCCTAAGGAAAGCTGCCAAATCATAAAGCTCCATCCTGTTTGTAAAACAAGCCCTGGGGTATTATTTTTCCTAAAGTCAATGATGTCACAGAAATACTACTTGAAAACAGAATCTAAAATTACACTCTTGAGTGCAGCGCATTCTGGAGTTTTCATTGGCACTGCTAAAATTGTTCTGTTGTGTTTTTCTGGCACAGTCCATAGTCAGATAATTGCTTGGGGCTAATCTTGAGAAGGCAAAATATACACAACCAGCACAATTCCACTTCTGCTCCATCTTCTATTAAGAAACAAATATTCTCCACAGCATGAAGTCAGGTTATCTTTGCCAACAAACTCCACTAAACAGAGCAGAGTGAATTTGGGGGAGCAGGGAGTGGAGTGTACAATTCTGGCGAGGCAAAAAGCTTTTGTGAATTACTGCATAGCCAAACTGTTACCTTTTTTTTTTAAAGGGGAGAAGAAAGGTTATAACAAGAGGTCAAAGAGTTTTGTTTAGTCTGAAAGATTTCTGAATTATTTTTCCCTCCAGAAATACATATGAATGAGGGAGAAAAAGGGACACCTAGGCTATTTACCCTGCTCTGGCTCCAAGCAGAATTTCATGACTGTTCCAGACAAGTTCAATCAGCCATTTAAAGACCTTTCCACCTCCTATATTTACTGTGCTATGAAAGATTTGCTGTGCAGCATTATTCCACCCTATTTCCAGTAGCAGTGCCAAGAGCCAGAGCACACCAAGTCATGTTGGCGAGGTGCTAACAAGCAGTGCCAACTTTCAAGAATATTCTTGCAACACCACCAGCACGATCGAGCCAGAAATTGTGTCATTCAACCAGATATTCATTTTACCTTGTCTGGATGGGCAGAACACCCATCATTCCCACATGGTGTTTCACCCCAGCTTTGCTGTTGGGTGACTCACAGAGACATGCTGTATCACCTGCAAGCACTCCTTCCTTCTCATGAGTATCTTTGTGTGGGTGAACAGCCTTCCTTAAGCAAAGCAACACATGCAAATTGATTTAATACACTCTTTTCAAAGAGGTTTACACACCTTTAAAGGCTGCATAGTTGGCCTCCACCTCTGAGGAGATACCATGTGGGAAGAACAAAAAAAATACATATGACCACCAAATCAAGATACTGGTCACTGAATTTGAGGACCAGAGCACCTAACCTGGATCTCAAAAAGTCATCTACAGGATTGAATCTGTCAAAATAATACAAGCTGAGACTTCTATAAGAAAGGTCAATCTCTTGGACTTGGAGTGAAAAAAACCAAAGAGTCTGGTAAGACCCAGCAATTTATGCTGAACCAGTATTTCTGGTTGTACCTGGCAAAGCTCACATTCCTTTCTGAACAGAAAAGCAAAAGCCTGCAAAGGAGAAAAGCTGGAGAGAAACACAGGGGATGTCACCTCCCTTTGTGCTCCGTATCACCAGGTATTCCTGAATCAGTGTATTTCATACCAACAGTCATTCCAAACACAGCATGCTCCAGCTTCTGTGAGAACGCTGAACTGAGCCCCAAAGCCCAGCAGCCCCCCAGCCCCAAAGCCTGCAGCACAACCCAGCTCCCCACCTCCGCAGCTGGGGCAAGACACTCCATTCCTCCACCCTCTACATATTAGCACAATAACTAATAACATTCTATAGGAGGAAAACAGCAGGATGTAAAATCTGCTTATTTAGGTGCACTGCCAATGCTTCCAGTGAAACCATCCCATCTTCCAGCCAGCTAAGATTTCTAATTAGAATATGAGGAAATTCAGCTGCAGCTGACAGTGAAATACTTGAATTAGCCACAAGCCATGGTAATTTGGGATCCTGGTTTCTGTCATCCCCTGCAAAAGTATGCAACTGCTGCAAAGGAGAAAAGTCAAGTTTCTTCAAGATAAGGCCCTGACACAGTTTATTTATTTGCAATCTTAAGGACAGTTTAACAAGCTCTGGAAACAGGCAAAATAGAGAGTAATATGATGAATTCCATTTATTTAGTCCATCAAGGAGACTCGGCTCACAAACTCACCTTCCCAGAACAGCACTCCTCAGGTAACACGAGTCAAGGCACAGCCAGAGTGGTGGAGGGGAAGTCTGCTTACAGCCCAGGAAAAAGGGAGTGAAAAAGTTGAGAGCTCTTTTTAACTCTAAACACTGCACTACAACCAACCAACAAAACAAAGTGAGCTTCCTACCCATCAAGGCCTGCTGTTATAATTTAATTCAGAAAAATGTAGCACAATTTCAGAGAAATTACAGCATTTTTTGTTGGCAAACATTCTAGTGGTGCAGTGAGGCATGTTCCTCAAATCCCAGTAACTGTTATTTAGGTTTCTCCTGAGCAGCATCTCTGAGCTGGGACCTTCCTCGGGAGCCACAATGGGTGACATCTCTTTCCAAGCAACAGGACTCAGTGGCTATTGCACTGTCTCTCCAGAGACAAGAAGAAGGGGGGGAAAAAAGAGAAGTCTTACTGCGTGCCTTGCTCAGCAATTTATCTAAGAGGCCAAATGCCTCCAAGACAGATTAATATTTCAAATAAAGTCCCCTGATTATCCTCACAAAGCTTCCCAAAGGGGCTGGAAGGAAAAAGATGCTCTGTGATGATCTGGACCGCTGGATTCCCTCAAGGCAGATTGTTACACAGTGACGTAAGAAAACACTCCAGCTAACAACAGGCCCTCTCACTTTCTTATTTTCTCTGTGAGGCTTGGAAAATCCCAACCCCAGCCACTCCTGCTTTATTTTGGCACCTTTGCTATTGATCCAGCTGAAGCCAGATACCACAATGCTGCAAAAACATTAAAGAGAAATGCACCACACTTCATCAAAACTCAAACCCCAAATCCTCACAGTCTGGGCAAGTACACAAGTCAGGTTTATTTCATCTAGAGATTGATCCTAATTAGAACTAGCAGATATGTAAAGAAAAATATATGCACAGCCTAAGTGTGCAGCTACTCAGGGAACACAGAGGTCAGGCATCAACCATATTTCAACCACTCAAAGCTCCTGATTTCAGGCTGGGATTGGAACACAATGCTGAAAATAAAAGCAAATACTTGGAGATCAGGCTCAGCACAGGAGCAGAAGTTTTAGGAGCCCCTCAGGAAAGCCAGCACTCCCATGGTTTGGGTTCCCATCCTCTGGGTTCAGATCAGCCTCTGCATTTGATGCCAAACCAAAGCAGAATCCCAGGTTTCTGGGGTTAGGTCAAGCCTAGTTTATTATGCTGGAGTGCTAATCAGCTGTAATCATACATGTAGTCACAGAGGAGTTGCTCTGGTGGAACTCAGTCAATAGTACTCAGACCTGATGTGATTTTGATTACACCAGGAGTAGGAAAGAGCATCAAAGGAAAAGAAAAAAGCACCTGAGTGTGGAGCACGAATCTCCTCCCAGCCTGTTAAAGGGTACAACCAGCTCTTGGTAGAGCATGTGTCACTGTTGTTCTCTTAAAGCCAGGGCTAAGGACTCTACTCAGTGCTGAGAACACGTTTCTACAGCAGCACAAACTGGAAAATCCCAGGATGCTCCAGGTCTCGATTCCCTGCTGAGCCGCATGCTCCCACATGCTCTACAAGGAAGGCTTCCAAACAGGAGGCTGCAAATCTCGAGTGACCACACATCCCTTTGAGCAGGGGGAGTTTTCCTTCCATAAGAGGAGTACACAGCAGTTTCATGGATATGAAGCACTCTGGATACCCACCTAATATTCAGTAAAACTGAGAAAGTGAGCAGGGTGTCCCTGCACCAGTAGCTCACTGATACCTAAAATGCACAAGGAGTGCCAAAAGTTGGCTCCTGAATTCCCTCGGGCCAAGGCTTATTATACAGGGAACAAAGAGCTTTTTTTTTTTCCCTCTCAGACAAATAAAAGTCCTGCCTTTTGCCCGGGGGCTGTGCTGAGAAAAGGGCTGTGCCTTCCCAAACCAACAAGCTGCCCTGAGGCTGACAGATGCAGGGAACAAGGCAGCTCAGAGTCATCCCGAGAGGGCTGGAGGACTTGGTACAGTGAGGAAGCAACCTCAGCTGAGGAGCAGCACCTTGTTCCCAGCTGCATTTACCAGCAAAGATGGGACCGGCCAGGGCCAGACACAGCTACAGTCAGTGTGGGGGGTCATCTCCAGCTGCACTGGGGTTTGTGTGCTTCAAAAAAGACAGAAGGAGCCCTTTAAGAGTAGGAAATCCTCTTTCAGGATTTCACCTTCGCAAGGCTGGCACACAAGTCCAACTTCAAAGCCAGGAAAGCTAGAGGCAGGAATTCTGGAGGGTTTCAGCCTTCCACAGGGGGAGGTCCTGTTATCTGCACGTCACCATGCTGCAGTCTCACATTCCGTTTCCTCCAGCATCACAAGGAATTTCACTGCAGATGAGCAATGCTCTCAGAAAGACGGATGTGCAGAGAGGCTGGATAAGCATCACAGCCCCACTGGCTCACTCAGTGCTGTTCCACGGGCACAGATTAAAGTGGCTCACAACTTTTACTTGGCCCTCACCCCCACAGGTAGCCAGAAGACGATGAACAGCAGGAAAGTCAAGGCCTTTTAGTCACACAAGACATAGCAGTGGCAACAAGCTCCATGCCCAGCTGCAGCTGGTCAGGAAGCATGGCCACATGTTTTTTTCATTTCAGTTTCATTTTATAACAATCAAAACTTTGCAGAACAGTTTGAACAGGTTCCAGAGTTGGTGAAACCTCCCACAGGCAGCCTAAATATCACACTTCTGTCAAAAGAAGGACTTGAGCCCTATTCTCCTCCATCACTGGCAATTGCTGTACTATGATGCTTGCTATTCACAACTGAAGTTCATGAGGCTTACAGGGATATCCTTGTTCTTCAGGTGAAAGCCAGCAGTTAGAAAATAGGAGTTGTATGAGGACCTCCAAAGGGGATCAAGACAAGAACAACCTCAGCCTCATGAGAAGCATCCAACCCCTCTGTCTCCATCGGCTCTCAGCCACTTCCTCCAAGATGAGCACTGTGCTACAGCCTCCAAGCTGCAGCTGAGAAAGCGAGGTGGGAATCAGTGGTCTCCAGGGCTTGCACAGCTGCAGCAGGAGAAGTGGAAGTTGCCACCTAAGGGCTGTAGCAGCAGCCAGCACGCCCTGCTGGTTCGAGTGGGATACCGTCACTTCACCCAGTTTGCTCAGCCGAGTGCCGGGAGGGTTTGGTCACAGCCAAGCACCAGCCCTAGTGACAGCACAGGCTTGCACTGCACAGGGAGGGCAGGCAACAGTTTGGATCCAAGAGCTGTGCTTTAGCAGTGCCCAAGGCCCCAGTATGTCATCAATAGGAGCCCTGTTAAGCCTCAGGCTGTACAAGTACAAGACAGGTAGCTCCAAGCCCAGGACAGAGATTATTTCCGTTTAAGATGAAGCAACAGGAGAACAAAGTAAGTACAAAATGAAAGTGGGTAGCATGAAAGGAGCAGTCCTAGGATAGCAGTGCATAGGTTTAAATCTGAACTCTCACTAGTACCAGAAATGCTGGTCTAACTACAGCCCTTGAACAGCTCCAGGGCTTGTGCAGCCACTCACTGTGCAAAAATAAACTGGAACAAAACACCCACTCCCTCTTCCAGCACTGAAGTAGCTGCGAGAGATGGACCAGAAATGCAGAGGCATGAGAGTGGGAAAGCTTCTCTTTTGGTTTTGGTCTTAAGATAATACTGTGGACAAGAGAGGTGATCCTGCAGATACTTAATGGATGACAAGCCTGTGCCTGAACATAAATGGTGAAGACATTCTACTTAAATGTGGCAAACAGGCAGTGAAAAGCTGCAGCTCTGACCAACAGCAGGGAGCAGGAGCACATAGAACAGGGCAACAAGGCACGCAGTTTATGAAAGGATGGGAGAAAGCTGAGGCAATCAAAGCAACTACCAGCTTTTTGCAACAACATCTGGACACACATTTCCTGAATGCACCGGTGACTAGTGTGGAAATGCCTGGAAGATGCAAGAACTGGAGCAGAGATGGAGCCATGATATCTAATCTGGGGTGACATCTGCCTCTGGGCTAGAGCACCGAGATTGTTTTTGCCACTACTGGAAAGAAGATTGCTGTAGTCAGGAACAGAGCCGCTCAGGGAAGAAAAAAAGCAGTAGTGTGAAGAGAAAGCACAATTCAGTATTATTCAGAAAGCTGAGGTACAAACTGGACATGGTCTGTAGAACAAATAAAGAAAATGCTGGTCTGTGGTCCTTGTGGGTCACACACAGTGACTAAGGAAGCAGGGACACACTTTGGGAGAAAAGGCCAAGTATCTTCTGGGTATCATTCTGGTACTTCAGTTATGGTAAGAGCCCTTTGGCACAGACACCCTCCTGAAGTGGAAGGACACAGCTGCAAAAATGGAGACCACTTCCAATAACACAACCTGCAAGGTGTGAAATCAAGAGAGAAGCAGGATGGGCACAGGCAGAGGCATGGAATAACCAGATCAGATCAATTTGGGCTTAAAATGAAAGACATGTTAGAAAGTCAAAAGGAAACGTGTCTGTTTATTGATAGATCTTTGAAACTGAGCTAAATTTAAATCAAGAACACTTGAAAATGAAACATTCTGCAGAGATGTGGTTATTTGTACAGCTTTGGTTAACACCCTTCCTGGCAGTGAAATGCGCTTTAATGTGGTAAAGGCAGTGCAAGAAGATTGTTGCTGTCTTCTCCTCGCCGTGCCTTACACATTAATCTTTGCATATTTTTGCCCCATGTGTCTCTCTGCAGCCCCATCCCCACAATCAGAGACCCTAGGAGGTTATCCAAGTACCAGGAGGCCTAAATCATCAGTTGCCAGCACTACCTTACATCCCAACCACAAAACAGGGCATCCGGAGCAGCCTGCAAAGCATGGAGCTCCCTCAGCATCACCCAAACCTGAAGAAAAGGATTCCCCTTTCCACCAAATCCCAGGTCTGTCATTGCAGAGGGTCAAGGCAGACTCCTCAGAGAGTCACAGGCTTCATGCTGTCACTCATATTAATGATGCAATGCTTTATTAATTGGAGTTTTCCTGAACAGCATGTGTAGTATCAGTGACACTCATAATTAAATAGGCAGGCAGCATTTTTTTTTTAAATGAGCTGAGAGTTAATTGAATTCTGGAGTCCCTGTGATCAGCTGTGAAATTTATACCTGCAATTTGTGCAGGCAGCAAGAACTAGAGCCTTTGGGGCCTTGTTATTCATCAAAAATAGGCTGATTTATTTGTGCCAAGTATCTCTGTAGGAGGCTCTTGGGCCCGATGTACAGTCACTTTCCTCCAATTAACCTCCCTGGCCTAGAGGGAAAAGAGAATTAGACATCTGTTAAAAGCACAAACCTAGTCTTGAGAAAGTAGGCACATTTCAGTGGAAGCCAGCTCTCAGCTGAGTTAACCTCTGGCCACCACGAGCTGAGGAGTTCCCAGCATGAAATATGTCAAAAACAGCCGACACAAACCATGGAGCTAAAGCAACTCACAGATGATAAGTGGAAGGTGCCTGGCACAAGTCAGATGGACCACTCTGCTTCACAGAGAGCAGACCCCTCTGGATTTGGGGGGGACCCCTGCTCTGGTGGACAAGTGCTACACTGTAGGACAGCAATCCCTCTCCTCCTCTTTCCTATCTGTGCAAAATTCAGTTCCCAGAAGACTGGGCGCTTAGCAGCCACTCTCCATGCCACCCTCCTTTCCCTTACTGCTCAGCATGGCTGTCTTTGTACAAGGACTGAAATGGCTCACTTTTTTAGTTTCCTTAGGTTGGGGCCTGTGGTGAAAGCAGGCGTTTCTTAGTAAGAAGTCTGCACAGACTTTCAGGAAGTTTTCCAGCCACAGACCACTCTGTGTCAGAATTATAAGGACCAGCCAGAAGCTGAGAGGAGATCTTGAGGGCTGGAGCTGTATCTCCATTCTGTACAAATCCGTTTGGGATCCCCTCTTAGGGCCAATCATTGCCTAAAAGCACCCATGAAATGGTACAGCAGAGCCAGGAACCAATAATACTCCTTGCTCAATGGATTTTCCAGTCCAAGGCTAACTCTGCCAGCAATATGACAACATTGTTCTTCATCACTGAAGCACGGCACTGAAGCATTAGCTAATCCCTCTCAAGTGTGTGGGAAATAGTTTGGAGTTCTGCAGTTGGCTTTTATAAAACCGTCCATCAGAAATGGCTCCAAGGCACAGACAGATCTGCCATGTGGCCATTCTGAAGAGCCCAAAACGTGACTAGTTTTGCATGGGAGAAATACAGGCCAGCATTTGTTTAATAATGTTTGCTTTCACAAAGAAAGTCTGAGATCAGAATGGCACTTGCTATCCTCAAAAGTACACCAGAACAAGTACAGCCAAACAGTCCATCCTGCTCTTGTCCACAGCAGATTGCAGCATCAGGTTTTTATCTTCACCATACTCTCTCTAGCTATGGGATCCATGACTTTTGCTTGGGATTTTGTTTGTCTCTTTTTTTCAGGGCTGGATTTCCTTTAAAAGGTTGTAGTTTAGTTTGCATTTTACGTTGGTTGACTTGGGTATAAAGTTTACTCTGTCCACCACCTAAGGAAACCCGTATCCATGTCTGCTGGAAATGATGGGGGGCCAACATACCTCTCTTCAACAGTTCTTCTCCCTCATCCAGTATCACTGGTTGTTTTTAGACAGTCATTCAGGGGTAAAACAAACAAAACCCAAGCACACAAACCACAACACATACACCATATCCACAGCCTGATTAACTGTAAGAAAAGCCTATCTTTCCTTATGACTAAAAGCAGCCATTTAAAATGAGCAGTCAAGACTTGTTAATGACTCTTGTAAAGATCTTCAGTGATACCCTATGACATCAACGTCACAAGAATCTATGTAAAAACTGTTTAGATAGAAACTGGTCTCACAGGCAAACTATTTTATAAACATTTCGAAATTCCTTTTTGTATTTCAACTGGTATTTGTTTATGAATTAGCTCAAAGTGCAATGCAACTCAACCTCTAAGCAGCTTAGGTGGTTATTTACAAAAAAAAGGTAATGGCAGAAGCTGGTCCCAGAAGTCAGCCTGGGAACCTCTTGGTAAGGACATTTCAGTCCCCCTAGACACTCCTCCCACTGCAGAAATGCAGTTGCCACACAGCAGTTGTAGCCTGCTGGCATTAGATGGGATGTTCAGTAGATTAAGAACTGCTCCAGTGATTCTGGACATCTCCAGGTTCTCCCAGGAGCACTTCATCGTTGAACCACGCTTTAGGGTACGCTGCTTTCAGCAGGGGTCTCAGCAGGTACCTTTGCTCATTAAAGCAGACAACAACAGCCCAAGATTTCCTGCTGATCCAGGAAATTTCCCTGCTAAACACACAGCAATCCTCAGCTTCACATCCAGCCGCTACCTACAGTGCCCGAGTTCAGCGAGCAGCAGAAATGCCACAGTGTATTACCAGGGAAAGACATAACACAAGTATAACTGCAGAGAAGTACATGACAGGAGTCAAATGTTTAAAAGCATGAGATACACAGGTCCTCAGTGAGGCAAAATAAAACCCCACAGGAAACAACCAGGCTGCGAACCAGGGCGATGTAACCAGTACTTACCAAGTAGCTCTGGGTACCTTCACTGTATGCAAAGCTGTATCTTCGACTTCAGTCATTTAAGCAGGGTTTGAATACCTTAAACAAGGCAAGCTATTTGCACCAGAGAACTGGATATCAGGTATCAGGCTCTGCCAGCCAGGGACAGGACCATGCGATCCCATGAATGACCCTCCCACCCAGAGCTCTCCTGGATCTCTGCAGGCAACAAGCTGGAATGAGTTTGAAGCTGCCTTCCAAAAAGTCTCAGACAGTTCATGGACAGCAGGCTAAACTCACACGTACGTTAGCAAGAGTCGCTCAGAGAAATCAGGATTAACATGCAAAAAGGGAAAGGTTTTCAAGCCATTCATGGCAGAGGATCACCACTGAGGTTTTCTGTGTTGATTTTGTTTTTTTTCTTAAAGTATATACATACGCCTACATGTAAACACATTTACAGTGAAATAGGAACATGTACCTTGAAGTTATTTATGCAATCTCTATAGGTTTAGTCATCATAGACAAAAACATTGCATCCATCTGTCATGCTGGATCAGACAACTGATCCCTCAAACCTAATAACTACTTCTGGAAAGCAGGCAAAAAACACACTTGCTTCAATCTGCCTCTTAAAGACACAGCCTCTTGGCTCACTGTGGGCACACAGGAGCCACCAAGGTCCAAAAGGACTACAGAGCATCAAAAGTTTGTTATGGGTCTCTTGAAAAAAGCTCAATCACCAGGAAATATAGAAGGATAAAACAAGAGGCTCTCTTGGCAAGCCGTCCAAGTCAGCCATCAAGAACTCACCCTAAAAAGAGAGGTCATTTCCAGTACAGCTATTCTTCATCCGCAATCCCAGCTAACACAGCACCACACCATAAAACCTTCAGTGTTCCTCAGGGCAATGGGAGCGAACAGCCCGGACCTCAGACGGCGGGGCTCTGCAGGCTTCATCCCGATGGAACTCCTTCCCAGCAGGCTGTGCGGACCTTCATCCCATCGGGAATCACGCAGCCGGCTGTGCGGACCTGCGTCCCAACGGGAATCACGCAGCGGGNGCCCCGGCGGCCCCCCCCCCCGGGGGGTCGCACGCAGCGGGCTGTGCGGACCTGCATCCCAACGGGGATCACGCAGCGGGCTGTGCGGACCTGCATCCCAACGGGGATCACGCAGCGGGCTCTGCCAACCTCCATCCCAACGGGGATCACGCAGCGGGCTCTGCCAACCTCCATCCCAACAGGGATCACGCAGCGGGCTCTGCCAACCTCCATTCCAACGGGGATCACGCAGCGGGCTCTGCCAACCTCCATTCCAATGGGGATCACGCAGCGGGCTCTGCTGACCTCCATCCCAACGGGGATCACGCAGCGGGCTGTGCGGAGCTGCGTCCCAAAGGAACTCACAGCGGGGCTGTTTCATCACAACAGAACCCCCACAGGGCAGGTTCTGAACGCCTGCATCACAATGGAAGCCCCTCTCTAGGGTTCCTCGCACCTTCCCCACCACGGAACTCCCGCATGGCACGGCTCTGTACCCCTTCCTCCCAACGGGACTCCCGGCGTGTCCTCCCCACACCGGCTGGGCGCGGCTGCGGGAGCTCCGGCCACCGCTGCCCTGCAAAGCCAAGCGGCCCCCAAATCTGCTCTTTCTTGGCAACACGTGTGCCTGCCGGGGAGCTCGGCTCCGAAGCAGCTGCCGGGCCGGCCACAGGTGTCTTGGCTTTGCTGCTCGCCCGGCCTGAGGGGCCGCAGTGCGGGGCGGCCCCGGAGGGCGGCAGGAGGCCGCGGCCGGCCCGGGGCTGGGGGCTCGGGGGGCGGCCCGGGGCT